>JAJJWW010005125.1:0-69231 GCA_023531295.1 Papaver armeniacum | reverse complement strand
TTGCAAGTCTTGCAAGCCTAGGGCGCTATATTTGGCGTGGGCCAAATGCATAGCGGCTTGGAAATATGGCTTGCGACACGTGTTGGCATGTGCCAATGGCACGTGCGGCCATGTTGACCTAGATGGCAAGTCTTGCAAGCCTAGGGCGCTATATTTGGAGTGGGCCAAAGGCATAGCGGCTTGGAAATATGGCTTGCGACACGTGTTGGCATGTGCCAATGGCACGTGCGGCCATGTTGACCTAGTTGCAAGTCTTGCAAGCCTAGGGCGCTATATTTGGCGTGGGCCAAAGGCATAGCGGCTTGGAAATATGGCTTGCGACACGTGTTGGCATGTGCCAATGGCACGTGCAGCCATGTTGACCTAGTTGCAAGTCTTGCAAGCCTAGGGCGCTATATTTGGCGTGGGCCAAATGCATAGCGTCTTGGAAATATGGCTTGCGACACGTGTTGGCATGTGCCAATGGCACGTGCGGCCATGTTGACCTAGTTACAAGTCTTGCAAGCCTAGGGCGCTATATTTGGCGTGGGCCAAAGGCATAGCGTCTTGGAAATATGGCTTGCGACACGTGTTGGCATGTGCCAATGGCACGTGCGGCCATGTTGACCTAGTTGCAAGTCTTGCAAGCCTAGGGCGCTATATTTGGCGTGGGCCAAAGGCATAGCGGCTTGGAAATATGGCTTGCGACACGTGTTGGCATGTGCCAATGGCACGTGCGGCCATGTTGACCTAGTTGCAAGTCTTGCAAGCCTAGGGCGCTATATTTGGCGTGGGCCAAAGGCATAGCGGCTTGGAAATATGGCTTGCGACACGTGTTGGCATGTGCCAATGGCACGTGCGGCCATGTTGACCTAGTTGCAAGTCTTGCAAGCCTAGGGCGCTATATTTGGCGTGGGCTTAAGGCATAGCGGCTTGGAAATATGGCTTGCGACACGTGTTGGCATGTGCCAATGGCACGTGCGGCCATGTTGACCTAGATGCAAGTCTTGCAAGCCTAGGGCGCTATATTTGGCGTGGGCCAAAGGCATAGCGGCTTGGAAATATGGCTTGCGACACGTGTTGGCATGTGCCAATGGCACGTGCGGCCATGTTGACCTAGATGCAAGTCTTGCAAGCCTAGGGCGCTATATTTTGCGTGGGCCAAAGGCATAGCGGCTTGGAAATATGGCTTGCGACACGTGTTGGCATGTGACAATGGCACGTGCGGCCATGTTGACCTAGTTGCAAGTCTTGCAAGCCTAGGGCGCTATATTTGGCGTGGGCCAAAGGCATAGCGTCTTGGAAATATGGCTTGCGACACGTGTTGGCATGTGCCAATGGCACGTGCGGCCATGTTGACCTAGTTGCAAGTCTTGCAAGCCTAGGGCGCTATATTTGGCGTGGGCCAAAGGCATAGCGGCTTGGAAATTTTGCATTGTGTCCATGGTGCGCAGTATGCGGCTTGGTTTGGCATTGCTGCCATGGTTCGCAGGGTACGGTTTGGTTTGGCATTGCTGCCATGGTGCGCAGGGTGCGGTTTGGTTTGGCATTGTTGCCATGGTGCGCAGTATGCGGCTTGGTTTGGCATTGTTGCCATGGTGCGCAGTATGCGGCTTGGTTTTGGAATTAGGGTTCTGTGTTGAAAAACCTAACTGGGTATTTTGAAGAAAAAAATACCCCTATTAATTATTTACACATGAGTTAAATGCCCTTAGTTAATGTGTTGCGGGTAACATTAGGTCATGGGGTTTTCCGATTTTACCCCTTATCTAAAAACCACCATCAACAGTTGGGAAACTGAGTGTGCTAGCTGGTGGGACCGGCGCAAAGTGTAGAAGCCGTGCGTGCTTGCAGGCGTGACTTGGGCGGCCATTGGGAGGTCGGCGCAATTGGTGGGGCCGGTGCAACTTGGAAGCCGTGCTTGCAGGCATGATTTGGGCGACGTTGGGAAGTTGCGTGAATTGGGAAACTGAGTGTGCTGGCTGGTGGGACCGGCGCAAGGTGTGGAAACTGTGCATGCTTGCTGGCGTGACCGATGTAAACAAGGAGGGAGTAGGTGTTTCTTCAGATAGCAAAGTTTCCTTATCTTTCTTTCCTTCACATGCGGCTTCAATTAGGGCATCATCCATGCCAAAAAATCTGGAAGTGTTATGTCCTTCATTGCTCCCTTTCCTTTTTTAAGGTTTCGTATTCGTACCCAACGCGAATGCATCTTCTCCCTTGTTTGAGAAGGGGTTCTTTCTGTTGATTCTCCTTTTTCTTTGCTTTGCCGGTACGTTTTCTTCTTCTTCTTCTTTGTTCACGCTATCCTCTCTTTATATGTGTATAGACAGGATGGAACTTGATCATTTTCCCATTTCTTGCAGTGTATGATGGGATCTTCCAGAGACGGCCGTGCCTTTAACTTTTCGGAAAAGGACTTCAGAATCGGTGGAGATCGATCTTCTTCTCTTGAGGAGGTATTGGTTGGGATTGAATCTTTGTTCCATGAAGCTAACGAAATTATTAAGGACCTCCCTTCCATCTATCCTCACGAAGAACAGGTGCATGTTCGGACTCTCTTGGGTTCAGTGGACGCGGGGGAGAACGCCATGATTCTTGATTTTGATGTGTATGAATAAAAAAACTTTCTTCGAAGTGTCGATGAGAAAACTTTCGAAGGAGTATATGATAGAAGCGAGACAGCCTTTGAAGTTGATGCCAAAGGTGTTATTGATGATACCGGAGGGGTCATGGTGGCGTATGCTGGAATGGTTGTCGGGGAGGACACTGCTGCTGTTGTGGCTGCTTCGGGATGGGATGTTGAGGTTGTCGCTGCTAAAACCGCTGAATGGAACCTTTGTTGCCCGGATGATTGCTGGTGGAAGTGCTTGAAGATAGCTTTGCCCGAAGGGACTTGCGCTCCATCCTTCGAGGGCTAGTTCCTCCTTTTTTTTTTCTGTTAGCTGTTTAGTTCCCCTGATGTTTTTCCCCCTTTTTTGTAAACACATCTTTCCCTTCTCCTTCATCAGTAAACATTTTGCTTCATATATATATATTTTTGAAAGAGGTTGTGGTATGATGGCTTTGTAATGGTTTTCTGGGTTCTTCTGATGTATTTCTCTGATATCTGAAGGATTCGCTCGGAAAGAGATATATTTATTTTATTTTATTTTTTGACAAAAAGGGAGATCTCTAGGGAAAAATACAAACGGTGTATTCATCCTGGGGAAGTACATCTATTAAGAGGAATTGTTAAAGGAAATACTGAAAAGGGGAGTGATTGGGAAGTACAGCATTTTAGGGATTGGATTTCTTGAGCCATCGCGAGTGAACTATCACGCCTTCAGGTGTGTCTGTATTGATGAGCTTGCAATATCCTCCCAAAGGGTATCCACAACCAGATACTGACTCGCCTTCACCTTCCTCGGGCAAATCCATCTTTACTGTCATCCTCCCAACTTGAAACGAGCTTTCCTTAACCACTACATCTCCGATTGAAAACGGGTTCATACGTCGTGTAACCATTTGAGCCTTGGCTTCGTTGGTTTCGATAGAAGCTTCCAAGCTTCTTGCAAAGTGTTCGAATGGTCCAGCTCCCCGTTCACATTTTTTGACAGCGTTTGTGCCGGTTGTTGCGCCGAGTCCCCATGACAGAATGGGGGAAGAAAAGGCCGGTTGCAGATCAGGTTGCTCGGTCAGACTTACTTGCATTTGAAAATCATGGGCTGGCGTCAATGGGTCCTCTCCGGATGCCTGGGTTCCCTCAATAGCTCGTTGATGCGATAACCCGTGGGACGATTTGTTGGGAATCCCTTCGGGCGTGGATGTCGGCAGAGGGTGTACGTCTAGTTTCGCTTTGTTGTCGAGCACCCATAAGCGTCCCAAAATCATGTCATGATCTAGTTCTTTGACAATGTGGAACTTGCTATGCGTTATAGCATCTCCCATCTCGATCTCTAAGTTGATGTAGCCATGCGCGTTCAAAGCTTCTCCTCCCAAGTTCTTAATTACGGACGGGGAATAGGTAGCGTCTTGTTTTGTAAATCCTGCTGCCTTTAGTGTCTTGAAAGTAATGATGTTGTTGTAGGAGGTCGTATCGATGAGCGTGTCGTCAAATTCGTTACCTCTTAAACGGGACGTGGTTAGCAGTCCCCAGTTCTCCTTTTTGGTTCCGTCCGTTTGGAGAGCTTGGGCCCCTGGCGTGGGTTCCGAGGATAGAAAAAGCCATTTTCCGGATACATCACGATTGAGAGCTGCGAAAATATCTTGTCGCTGCACCTTGGAAAGATAGAGAATTTCGCATATATGTTGCATCATGGATTGCAAAGTCTCGTGCACGGAATCTCTAGAGGACCCGCAGTTTCTTATGGGGAGTGGGTCTCGATGCACTCTTTCGTCTCCTAGTTGGAGTTCTCCTGCTTCTATCCTTTATTTGAAAATATGCTTTAGTCTGTTGCAATCGCTAGTCGGGTGGTGAACGAACCTGTGGTAATGACAGTATTTGGGGTTCGCCATCTCAACTCGGTTGGCGGACGTCTGAGCGGCGGCAGTCTGATGACATCATCTTGAACCCGGGCTTCCAGGAGGTCAATCACCTCCTCGATGGGGAATGGGAAATCAAGGGTATTCCCTTCGGTGTCGCGATCTTTGCACGGAGTCTTAGCGACGATCTTCCGTCGCGAGGTTCCCGTTGTGCCGGCGCTTCACGTTTTTGGTGGCTCGTAGTTGCGGCTTTCCTTTTTCCTCTTTCGTTCACTATGTTCACGGAGTTTGAGCCGGCATTAAATTGTTTGCTGATGAGGCGTCTACTCCCGCGAGTTTCACGCGCGTCTTCTGTTCGAGTTGGCCTAGTCCTTTCCAGTAATGCTGGTGCTGTTGTTGCAGATCGTCTGGCGGACTCATGGAGTTCGGAGAACGTTTAGAAACGCAAGTTTTCTATCAGGGCGCGGTAAATCATTCGGATGTTCGTTATCCCACTGGTACATTCTCCCGAGGTCTGAAAAGGTAACTTGTTCGGACACGAAGAAGTATTTCCTGTAAAACGCGGTGACCATGCTACTCCAGTTGGGAATGCTGTTCGGTGGGATGTTGTTGTACCATGTATACGCCCTTCCGGTAAGTGATTTTGAAAATTCCCTTAAACGAAGAACGTGATTATATTCATGTTCACCCAAGGATTCCAGGAAACGAGAAACATGTTCGCGTGCATTCCCGGTACCATCGTACAGGGTAAATTGAGGAGAAGAGTACCCCCTTGGGAGAGGGACTCTCTGTATTTCGGATGGGTAAGGGGGTTGGTGATGATGCACATCCAACTCATCATACTTGATTCGGTCGCGTAGGAGTTGTTCCAAATCTTCTCTCGTGACGAAGTTGGGTGGTTGATTTCTCTCCAACGGGATTCTAGTGCGAGTTTCTTCATCCGTGGAGGCATGCTCTGCCGAGGTGCCGGCGTTGGGGTTGTTGGAGATGCTTCTAGGCAGCTCTGGAGGATGCGACTCACGGGGTAGTCGCTCTGTCAGGGTCTTGAGAAAGATGAGCACCTCCTTCTGCGTTGAAACCATATCTGTCTGGGCTCTGGCGAGCGTCTCCTGTCGTTCCATCAAATCGGCGATGGTGATGTAAGGACGACTTCCTCTGGTCCCTCCGGTCTCCCGTCCCGTCGGCGGGGTAGTTGGAGCCTTAGTTGTCGGAGGCGCCATGCTGGACGAAGCATTCGGGGTCGTAGCGGCGGCCCTAGCTCTGGTGACTGGGGGCGTGACACCTGAAGAGATATTCTCGTTGCCGTGATTAGAGGGTTGTGCAGAGATGCTAGAGGAGGCAGCGGCTCTGTCCCTGGTGATAGGCGGTGTTACACTTAAGGGAGTGCATTCGATATTGCTGTTGTCAGCCGGTGAAGTAACAACGTTATAGGGAGAGACGCTAACATCAGGGATGCGTTCTCTTTGGTGTTCTCAGGCAGCCGCTCCGGATCTGAGTTCCACCATGTTGGGATTTGACGTTCGGAAAACGAAATCAGGAGTTGGAGTTGGTATTGTAGCCGATAGATCAATCCTCCCACTGTGGTCGCCAATTGTTTATGGGTAAAAATCGTTTCTGCCGATTTCGGTAAATTCGGTAGGTGAGTGAGAAACTGGTTCAAACCCTAAACAAATGGCTTTGCACGTGAGCACTTTATAGATTCGAGAGATCAATTCATACAAGTCCGGCCTAAACCAAGAAATGGCCGTTCCGGACTTGCTTCGGTCACAAAGTGGAGGAGAAGGGTTGATTTGGGAGAGGAAGCAAAGAAAGGTGTTGAGACCGGAGAAATTCGAGAAAGTAGCATCTCGACTTGTATCAGAAAGTGAAAGCTTCGGGAGCTTGCAAGAGGTGGAAGCTTTTTGGGAGAGCTTGCAAAGTTGCCTTTCTGAGAGTATCGTATTTTTCTCCTGACCGAGACTTGTGTCTGGTGGAAATAGGTAAGACCTATTTATACAAGTCGAGATTGAAACGTACCCTGCCTCATGAAGGAAGAGAGTAAAGGGTGAAATAATGGGAGGAGGTGGTAACCGTATGGTGTTAATGGGTGAAAACGTTTTTCACCATTATTTCCTCTTTTATTTGACCGCTTTATTCCTTTTCACGCTTTCTTAATGTGAGCGTAGTGTATGCTGCATGCTGTGACCACAAAACCAAAACCCTAGAAAGCATCCCCCAGTTTGTGTTGATGTCTCGAGTGTTGGTAGCATCTTGAGTGCAAGTGGTGCTGTTAGGGGCGCATGTGGCATGTGCCAATGGCATGTGCGGAATGCCTTTGTTACGAGTTGCACCTCGAGCGCAAGTGGCAATGCCAGAGCTGCTAGTGGCGTGTGTGGCATGTGCCAATGGCGTTTGTGGAACGCCTTGGTGGTAGGTTGCACGGTTTGCAAGCTGGGCTACCAGCGTATGTGTTTGGCATGTGCCAACGGCATGTGCGGAATGCCTTGGTGGTAGGTTGCACGGTTTGCAAGTTAGGCTACCCGTGTGTGTTTGGGCATGTGCCAACGGCATGTGCGGAATGCCTTGGTGGTAGGTTGCACGGTTTGCAAGTTAGGCTACTAGCGTGTGTGTTTGGCATGTGCCAATGGCATGTGCGGAATGCCTTGGTGGTAGGTTGCACGGTTTGCAAGTTAGGCTACCAGCGTGTGTGTTTGGCATGTGCCAACGGCATGTGCGGAATGCCTTGGTGGTAGGTTGCACGATTTGCAAGTTAGGCTACCAGCGTGTGTGTTTGGCATGTGCCAATGGCATGCGTGGCCGTTAGGGCCGTGGCCTTGGTAGGAAAAGCTACCAGCGAGCATGTTGGCATGTGCCAATGGCATCCGTGGCTGACTTGGCCTAGGTTGTATGGTTTGTTAGCCTAGGGCGCTATATTTGGCATGTGCCAATGGCATAGCGGCTTGGAAATATGGCTTGTGGTACGTGTTGGCATGTGCCAACGGCACGTACGGCCATGTTGACCTAGTTGCACGTTTTGCAAGCCTAGGGCGCTATATTTGGCGTGTGCCAATGGCATAGCGGCTTGGAAATATGGATTGTGGTACGTGTTGGCATGTGCCAATGGCACGTGTTGACCTAGCCATGTTGACCTAGTTGCAAGTCTTGCAAATATGCCTAGGGCGCTATATTTGGCGTGGGCCAATGGCATAGCGGCTTGGAAATATGGCTTGTGGTACGTGTTGGCATGTGCCAATGGCACGTACGGCCATGTTGACCTAGTTGCAAGTCTTGCAAGCCTAGGGCGCTATATTTGGCGTGGGCCAATGGCATAGTACGGTTGGCTTGGAAATATGGCTTGTGGCGCTATATTGTTGGCATGTGCCAATGGCATGTACGTGCCATGTTGACCTAGTTGCAAGTCTTGCAAGCCTAGGGCGCTATATTTGGCGTGGGCCAATGGCATAGCGTCTTGGAAATATGGCTTGTGGTACGTGCACGTACGGCCATGTTGACCTAGTTGCAAGTCTTGCAAGCCTAGGGCGTTATATTTGGCGTGTGCCAATGGCATAGCGGCTTGGAAATATGGCTTGTGGTACGTGTTGGCATGTGCCAATGGCACGTACGTCCATGTTGACCTAGTTGCAAGTCTTGCAAGCCTAGGGCGCTATATTTGGCGTGTGCCAATGGCATAGCGGCTTGGAAATATGGCTTGTGGTACGTGTTGGCATGTGCCAATGACACTGTTGATGGTGGTTTTTAAACAAGGGGTAAAATCGTAAAACCCCATGACCTAGGGTTACCCGCAACACATTAAATAAGGGCATTTAACTCAGGTGTAAATAATTAATAGGCGTATTTTTTCAAAATACCAGATTAGGGTTTTTCAACACAGAACCCTAATTCCAAAACCAAGCCGCATACTGCGTACCATGGCAACAATGCCAAACCAAGCCGCATACTGCGGACCATGGCAACCATGCCAAACCAAGCCGCACTCTGCGCACCATGGCAACAATGCCAAACCAAGCCGCATACTGCGCACCATGGCAACCATGCCAAACCAAGCCGCACTCTGCGCACCATGGCAACCATGCCAAAACCAAGCCGCACTCTGCGCACCATGGCAACAATGCCAAACCAAGCCGCATACTGCGCACCATGGCAACCATGCCAAACCAAGCCGCACTCTGCGCACCATGGCAACCATGCCAAAACCAAGCCGCACTCTGCGCACCATGGCAACCATGCCAAACCAAGCCGCATACTGCGCACCATGGCAACCATGCCAAACCAAGCCGCATATCATGCGCACCATGGCAACAATGCCAAACCAAGCCGCATATTGCGCACCATGGCAACCATGCCAAACCAAGCCGTACTCTGCGCACCATGTCAACCATGCCAAGCCAAGCCGCACTCTGCACACCATGGCAACCATGCCAAACCAAGCCGCACTCTGCGCACCATGGCAACAACGCCAAATTCCAAGCCGCTATGCCGTTGGCCCACACCAAACATAGCGCCCTAGGCTTGCAAGACTTGCAACTAGGTCAACATGGCCGCGCGTGCCATTGGCACATGCCAACACGTGCCGCAAGCCATATTTCCAAGCCGCTATGCCTTTGGCCCACGCCCAACATAGCGCCCTAGGCTTGCAAGACTTGCAACTAGGTCAACATGGCCGTACGCGCCAATGGCACATGCCAACATGCTCGCTAGCTAGTTTCCCTAGCGAAATCACGGCCCTAACGGCCACGCATGCCATTGGCACATGCCAACATGCTCGCTAGCTAGTTTCCCTAGCAAAATCACGGCCCTAACGGCCATGCATGCCATTGGCACATGCCAACATGCTCGCTAGCTAGTTTCCCTAGCGAAATCACGGCCCTAACAGCCACGCATGCCATTGGCACATGCCAACATGCTCGCTAGCTAGTTTCCCTAGCAAAATCACGGCCCTAACAGCCATGCATGCCATTGGCACATGCCAACATGCTCGCTAGCTAGTTTCCCTAGCGAAATCACGGCCCTAACGGCCACGCATGCCATTGGCACATGCCAACATGCTCGCTAGCTAGTTTCCCTAGCGAAATCACGGCCCTAACGGCCACGCATGCCATTGGCACATGCCAACATGCTCGCTAGCTAGTTTCCCTAGCGAAATCACGGCCCTAACAGCCACGCATGCCATTGGCACATGCCAACATGCTCGCTAGCTAGTTTCCCTAGCAAATCACGGCCCTAACGGCCACGCATGCCATTGGCACATGCCAACATGCTCGCTAGCTAGTTTCCCTAGCAAATCACGGCCCTAACGGCCATGCATGCCATTGGCACATGCCAACATGCTCGCTAGCTAGTTTCCCTATCAAATTCACGGCCCTAACGGCCATGCATGCCATTGGCACATGCCAACATGCTCGCTAGCTAGTTTCCCTAGCAAAATCACGGCCCTAACGGCCACGCATGCCATTGGCACATGCCAACATGCTAGCTAGTTAGTTTCCCTATCAAGGTCACGGCCCTAACGGCCATGCATGCCATTGGCACATGCCAACATGCTTGCTAGCTAGTTTCCCTAGCAAAATCACGGCCCTAACGGCCATGCATGCCATTGGCACATGCCAACATGCTCGCTAGCTAGTTTCCCTAGCAAAATCACGGCCCTAACGGCCACGCATGCCATTGGCACATGCCAACATGCTCGCTAGCTAGTTTCCCTATCAAGGTCACGGCCCTAACGGCCATGCATGCCATTGGCACATGCCAACATGCTCGCTAGCTCGTTCTCCTAGCAAAATCACGGCCCTAACGGCCACGCATGCCATTGGCAACATGCTCGCTAGCTAGTTTCCCTATCAAGGTCACGGCCCTAATGGCCACGCATGGCATTGGCACATGCCAAACACACACGCTGGTAGCCCAACTTGCAAACCGTGCAACCTACCACCAAGGCATTCGGCACATGCCAAACACACACGCTGGTAGCCCAACTTGCAAACCGTGCAAACTACCACCAAGGCATTCCGCACATGCCATTGGCACATGCCACACGCGCCACTAGCAGCGCCACTTGCACTCAAGATGCAACCAACACTCGAGACATCGACACAAACTGGGGATGCTTCCTTAGGGTTTTGGTTTGGCGGTCACAAAGATGCGGCGTACACTACGCTCACATTAAGAAAGCGTGAAAAGGAATAAAGCGGTCAAATAAAGAGGAAATAATGGTGAAAACGTTTTCGCCCATTAAACCATGTGGTTACCACCTCCTCCCATTATTTCACCCTTTACTCTCTTCCTTCATGAGGCCAGGGTACGTTTCAATCTCGACTTGTATAAATAGGTCTTACCTATTTCTACCAGACAACAAGTCTCGGTCAGGAGAAATATACTACACTTACACTCTCAGAAAGGCAACTTTGCAAGCTCTACCAAAAAGCTTCCATCTCTTGCAAGCTTCCTAAGCTTTCTGATACAAGTCGAGATACTACTCCCCTCAACACCTTTCTTTGCTTCCCTCCCCAAATCAACCCTTCTCCTCCACTTTGTGACCGAAGCAAGTCTGGAACGGCCATTTCTTGGTTTAGGCCGGACTTGTACAGATTGATCTCTCGAATCTATAAAGTGCTCACGTGCAGCACATTTGTTTAGGGTTTGAACCAGTTTCTCACTCACCTACCGAAATTACCGAAATCGGCGGAAACGATTTTTACCCATAAACAATTGGCGACCACAGTGGGAGGTTCGATCTTTCGGTTACAATGTCAATTTTCAACCAGCGATCTCATTCTTCGACCCAGACGTCAAGATGGTAGAGGAAGGCGATCCACTCCGACTCGATTACTCGACGGCTCGATTATCGGTCATGACATGATAAGGGACGACCGGGGACTTCTCACGAGCTAGAAGCAAACGATCCGCCCGGGGATTAACGGCCTTTGTTATCCGACAACTCGCAACGATTCGGAAGACTGGGGACTTCCCATGACCATGTTTCAAAAAAAAAAAAACTTGGTCTTGCACCCGAAAAGTTTATTCTCATCAGAAGACCTGAGAAACCGAGTAAGTCTTATCTAGATAAAAATACGTGGTTTTCTTTTTCAAGTCCTAATAAAACCGATAGCCATGTTATGTTTCATCCCATATCATCTACCAACACACGGTTCCATGGTTTTCCTGGGATGTTTGCGTCACTTTCAATCATAGCTAAAACAATCAACTCCTAAACAATTCATTCCAAAAAGAATAACCCGAAATGTCAAGACGTTACTACAGTGACATTTGAATAATTATTTATGATGAAGTATTTCCAAAAGTTTATGAAAGGCATACCTATGGCTACGGTTTACACCAGCACAAGAAAACAATAAAACAAATTGAAAGAGAAACGTTGGAGTACACAGCTGGAATATGCTTGCCCACTTTATCACTACCGCGCTACCGCTAACACCATGACGTGATAACAAAGATACGAGGTAAAAGGGGAGCCAACCCATTTCATAAGCATAACACTTTTTGGAATTTGATTAAGAAAAGGATTTCCTGTTTGAGCTACGTATGGGAAGAGGCAACTGGGCCCGCAGGAACAAATCCAAGCCACGCCAAGCCAGCACCGTGCCAAGTCAATGGTCCACACCATACCGAAATCCAAGTCAGCGCCCATTCCAAGGCTATCCAGCGCCTACCAAACGCGTTTCCCAGATGCGCTTACCTGATGCGCTTACCAGACTCACTTGCCAGAAGCGCTTGCCAGACGCGCTTACCAGACGCACATGCCAGGCACACATGCCGCACGCGCATGCCAGCCGCAGTACCACACTTTGTGCTAACAATTTGCATCCTTCCAGCGCTAACATCTTGCGCCCTTCCAGCACCATCTCGCCCTTCGAAACAGCGCCATGGCTCCAGCACTTCGTGATCAAAACTGTGTCATCTCTGCACGATACACTTACGATCACCAGAACCGGAGCCGCTTCCGCCACCCCAACGGTTCTTCAAGCATGGCAGCTCCAACCGTCACCATAGACGCTACTCCACCATCAGGGCAAGATACTGGAAGATCCGGAAGAAGCCGACCTCCTTTTAGCACTGTTGATTTGATGAAAAGACAAAAGATACTTCAGCAAGACGTGCGTTTATAGATGAAGAGGCTCGCGTTGCTCTTGGACGCCCAGTAGAAGGGGATAAGCAATCCAATTTCGTCACACATGAAGATCAGGAAAGACTTCTCCAAAATCAAAGCAAGGGAAATCAACAACTCTCCTGAGTTCACGGAGACCCTTCTCCCGTCAGGACCCGCACAATGGGAACTTCGCCCACAAAATCGTACAGTCTATGATGAAACAGTTATGTGAGATTCTATGTTTCTCCAAGGCGTAGCGTCGAGACATATTTGCACCCCTCAACCGCAGGAAAGCAGGCGCTTCTATCCAGGGAAGCCGTCCCAAACCCCAACCTCTCCTAGAAAGCACGATCGATAGATGGAACTGGGGACTCCTAACCTCTGTTCTCTTGAGGGATGTCGAGTTTGACAGAACGTGACGCGGCCTCCGAATTCAAAATGGTAACCGGCAAGGCTCTGAAAGTTGCAAGACATTGTTCCAACATTCTCTCCAGAAGTAGCTCCGCATCAACGTTCTCTCTAGAAGTAGCTACGCATCAACGTTCTCCAGCAACGGCTTCACTTCAACCTTCGCTTCAACGCCACTCCTTCTTGCAAAGTTTGCTCGCTTACGCATCCAGCCAATCCTTTTACTTCCACGGAAGCCCATAGAATATCAGCCAACCTACTTTGTTACCACGACAATGTAGTCTCCTGATTACATCTCCAACCAAGAACTGTTGCACCTCACTCGTTGATACCAGCCAGAGCTTCACCGCAGCAGCAATTACTACAAAGATGGAAACACGTATACATACTTGAGGACGGAAGATATACATGGGATCCCCTCACTGTCAAAGCTCCAAATACACGGTCTACTAAAAATCCTTACCCACAACAAGGTCCTCTACTCTTCAAGGGTGCAGCGCAAGAATATCATCACCTCTCTGTCTAGAAGACGCCTTCAACACTTTACGAGGCCGCGGAGGATCCTGAGCCTGCACTATCCAGAATATGTCATAATGTAATTTCTGAACATCCCAGTGTCACATCCAGCAAGATGCATCGGCACCGAAGTTTTATCCCAAATGGGAAGGGCCGTACATAATCACTAAAGCGTATGATAGTGGTTACTACAAGATTATCAAAGAAGATGGGGAAAGCTAGAGACAGTCATCATCGGAAAGTGGCTTAAGGCATACTACGCCTAATCACTTCCCTGCAACATGCTACATCAAAAATTCCTACTCTTCAAGTCTCGAGTTAAATCTTCAATCCTCTGAGACTCCAAGGCCAAAGCTTTCTCCTCTTCCAGCATGGTTTCTGTGGCAGGAATCACACCAGCAAGAATACCATCTCTGTCGACTTTCACAATATTGAGACGATGCCGCAACTAGTTGATATTAAACTCCAAGGATTCACAGGTGGACACCATGTTCTCCCACCTTTGAATGGCTAACTCTGCAGTGGCACAGATGGACGTATTCTCCATCTCAGCAATCATTAGCAAAAGACAGTTCACTACGGAAACCAAGGCGGACGAACATCACTTCACTGCGCTCCTGGTAGCGATATGGCCGCATGTCTTCCATATCCTCGTATAAAGGACCGCGAATTCTTTTCGCACCAGGAAACCGCTAACATTCCGATAATTGGAGGAGAGACACCTCATACGAGTCCCAAACGACGAACCTGCATAGGGGTATTCATGACAAGAGAGCCCTAAATCAGCGTTCTCCAAGTCTGCAGCAGTAAACAAGGTTGGATTTGAAGGGAGGGGAACGACTAGGTCATCCTCGTCGATAACACTAACGCATGCTCCAACAGGATATCTCTGCACAAAAGGAAAATTTTCCATTCATCAAATAAGTGGTAAAGCGTACGTCGGTCCACCAAAGAAGAAGACAACATACCGGTATGATTTTCTTAACCCGAATAACCTTTGTTGGGATGCTCTTGCCAGAGTCAGACCTCGCGCCTTCACCTGGAGAACCTAGATGTTTAGAAGATGGTTCGTCTCTGTGCGACATGACAAAGAGAGAAACTCAACAAGAAGAACCCTTTCTCAAACGAGGGAGATGATGCAATTACGTTGGGTATGAATACAGAACCTTAAAAAGGAAAGGAAGCAATGAGGGACATAACGCTTCCAGATTTTAGCATGGACAATGCCCTGATCGAAGCCGCGCGCGTGAAGGAAGGCAAAACAAGGAAACTTTGCTATCTGTAAAAACACCTACTCCCTCCTTGTTTACACCGGTCTCACCAGCTAGCGCAATCAGCTTCCCTACCTTGCGCCGGTCCTACCAGCTAGCACGCCCAGTTTCCTAACCCGCGTCAACTTCCCAATGACCGCCCAAGTCACGCCAGCAAGCACGCACAGACTTCCCTACCTTGCGCCGGTCCCACCAGCTAGCACGCCCAGTTTTCTAACTCGCGTCAACTTCCCAATGACCGCCCAAGTCACGCCAGCAAGCACGCACAGCTTCCCTACCTTGCGCCGGTCCCACCAGCTAGCTCGCCCAGTTTCCTAACTCGCGCCAACTTCTCAATGCAGCCCAACTTCCTGTCTCTCAATGATGCTGACTTCCCAATTGCGCCAGCCTCCCGATTTGTGCAAAACTACCAGAGGCAAGGATTACAAATCCTATTTATAAAAGGTCAGACAATCCCCCTCAATTCTCTTTACGGTTTTCTGTTGTTAGTTTGTCACCATCTTATGCTTACCTCGCAACAAAGCCCCTGTTCCGAGCTAGCGGGGACTTAATGTTGATGGTGGTTTTTAAACAAGGGGTAAAATCGTAAAACCCCATGACCTAGTGTTACCCGCAACACATTAACTAAGGGCATTTAACTCAGTGTAAATAATTAATAGGGTATTTTTTCAAAATACCAGATTAGGTTTTTCAACACGTAACCCTAATTCAAAAACCAAAACCAAGCCGCATCTTCACGCACCATGGCAACAATGCCAAACCAAGCCGCATATCTTGCGCACCATGGCAACCATGCCAAACCAAGCCGCACTCTGCGCACCATGGCAACAATGCCAAACCAAGCCGCATATCACGCACCATGGCAACCATGCCAAACCAAGCCGCACTCGCGCACCATGGCAACCATGCCAAAACCAAGCCGCACTCTGCGCACCATGGCAACAATGCCAAACCAAGCCGCATCCTGCGCACCATGGCAACCATGCCAAACCAAGCCGCACTCTGTGCACCATGGCAACCATGCCAAAACCAAGCCGCACTCTGCGCACCATGGCAACCATGCCAAACCAAGCCGCATACTGCGCACCATGGCAACCATGCCAAATCAAGCCGCATACTGCGCACCATGGCAACAATGCCAAACCAAACCGCATACTGCGCACCATAGCAACCATGCCAAACCAAGCCGCACTCTGCGCACCATGGCAACCATGCCAAGCCAAGCCGCACTCTGCGCACCATGGCAACAATGCCAAACCAAGCCGCACTCTGCGCACCATGGCAACAACGCCAAATTCCAAGCCGCTATGCCGTTGGCCCACACCAAACATAGCGCCCTAGGCTTGCAAGACTTGCAACTAGGTCAACATGGCCGCGCGTGCCATTGGCACATGCCAACACGTGCCGCAAGCCATATTTCCAAGCCGCTATGCCTTTGGCCCACGCCCAACATAGCGCCCTAGGCTTGCAAGACTTGCAACTAGGTCAACATGGCCGTACGCGCCAATGGCACATGCCAACATGCTCGCTAGCTAGTTTCCCTAGCGAAATCACGGCCCTAACGGCCATGCATGCCATTGGCACATGCCAACATGCTCGCTAGCTAGTTTCGCTAGCGAAATCACGGCCCTAACGGCCACGCATGCCATTGGCACATGCCAACATGCTCGGTAGCTAGTTTCCCTAGCAAAATCACGGCCCTAATGGCCATGCATGCCATTGGCACATGCCAACATGCTCGCTAGCTAGTTTCCCTAGCAAAATCACGGCCCTAACGGCCATGCATGCCATTGGCACATGTCAACATGCTCGCTAGCTTGTTTCCCTAGCGAAATCACGGCCCTAACGGCCACGCATGCCATTGGCACATGCCAACATGCTCGTTAGCTAGTTTCCCTAGCGAAATCACGGCCCTAACGGCCACGCATGCCATTGGCACATGCCAACATGCTCGCTAGCTAGTTTCCCTAGCGAAATCACGGCCCTAACGGCCACGCATGCCATTGGCACATGCCAACATGCTCGCTAGCTAGTTTCCCTAGCGAAATCACGGCCCTAACGGCCACGCATGCCATTGGCACATGCCAACATGCTCGCTAGCTAGTTTCCCTAGCAAAATCACGGCCCTAACGGCCACGCATGCCATTGGCACATGCCAACATGCTCGCTAGCTAGTTTCCCTATCAAGGTCACGGCCCTAACGGCCATGCATGCCATTGGCACATGCCAACATGCTCGCTAGCTAGTTTCCCTAGCAAAATCACGGCCCTAACGGCCATGCATGCCATTGGCACATGCCAACATGCTCGCTAGCTAGTTTCCCTAGCAAAATCACGGCCCTAACGGCCACGCATGCCATTGGCACATGCCAACATGCTCGCTAGCTAGTTTCCCTATCAAGGTCACGGCCCTAACGGCCATGCATGCCATTGGCACATGCCAACATGCTCGCTAGCTCGTTTCCCTAGCAAAATCACGGCCCTAACGGCCACGCATGCCATTGGAAACATGCTCGCTAGCTAGTTTCCCTATCAAGGTCACGGCCCTAATGGCCACGCATGCCATTGGCACATGCCAAACACACACGCTGGTAGCCCAACTTGCAAACCGTGCAACCTACCACCAAGGCATTCCGCACATGCCATCGGCATAAGACAAACACACACGCTGGTAACCCAACTTGCAAACCGTGCAAACTACCACCAAGGCATTCCGCACATGCCATTGGCACATGCCACACGCGCCACTAGCAGCGCCACTTGCACTCAAGATGCAACCTACACTCGAGACATCAACACAAACTGGGGGATTCTTCCTTAGGGTTTTGGTTTGGCGGTCACAAAGATGCAGCGTACACTACGCTCACATTAAGAAAGCGTGAAAAGGAATAAAGCGGTCAAATAAAAGAGGAAATAATGGTGAAAAAAGTTTTCGCCCATTAAACCATGCGGTTACCACCTCCTCCCATTATTTCACCCTTTACTCTCTTCCTTCATGAGGCCGTGTACGTTTCAATCTCGACTTGTATAAATAGGTATTACCTATTTCCACCGGACAACAAGTCTCGGTCAAGAGAAAATACAATACTCTCGTAAAGGCAACTTTGCAAGCTCTCCCAAAAAAGCTTCCACCTCTTGCAAGCTCCCGAAGCTTTCACTTTCGATACAAGTCGAGACGCTACTCTCTCGGGGTATTCTGGTCTCAACACCTTTCTTTGCTTCCCTCCCCAAATCAACCCTTCTCCTCCACTTTGTGACCGAAGCAAGTCTGGAAACGGCCATTTCTTGGTTTAGGCCGGACTTGTACAGATTGATCTCTCGAATCTATAAAGTGCTCACGTGCAGCACATTTGTTTAGGGTTTGAACCAGTTTCTCACTCACCTACCGAATTTACCGAAATCGGCGGAAACGATTTTTACCCATAAACACCTACCAAATTTACCGAAATCGGCAGAAATAATTTTTACCCATAAATAATTGGCGACCACAGTGGGAGGATTGATCTATCGGCTACAATGTCAGACTGTCGATCTCGTTCTTCGACCCAGATGTCAAGATGGTAGGGGAAGGCGACTCAATACGACTCAACTGCCAGACGACCCGGTCACCAGTTGTAAAACTACACCTGAAAACTGGGGACTCGTTGAAGATGCTACCAGCATTTGGGGACTAACTGGCGATGCTACCAGCAAAGCCGCCTTGCTACCAGCAAAGCCGCCTTTTACTTGGAGAGTGGCGTGTTTGCAAGTGAGTAAATTTAGATTGGGCAAGATATACGATTTGTTTTTAGGTTCTTAATAAAACCGCCATACTATTGCGTCTTGTGCCTATTGCTAGCACACACTTTCATAAAAGCAATATTCCTTTCCCAAAACATAATCAAAGTTATATTATCAAAACCATTCATCCCAGAAATAATCCAATATCCTCAAAAGCTAACATTTATCTATCAACCCAAGAAATCCAGAAGACAAAAACCATAAACCGTGCGCTTTGTTTGCCTTTCAAAGAAAAAACAAAATCACCTACCCGTACATACCTACTTTGCACAATAATAATTACCCGTCACTATTAGCGAGACGTTACTACGGTGACATTTGAAGAATTATTTATGATGAAGTATTTCCACAAGTTTATGAAAGGCATACCTATGGCTACGGTTTACACCAAAGACAAGAAAACAATAAAACAAATTGAAAGAGAAACGCTGGAGTACATAGGCTGGGATATGCTTGCCCACTTTGTCACTACCGCGCTACGCCTAACACCATGACGTGATAACAAAGATACGAGGTAAAAAGGGGAGCCAACCCATTTCATAAGCATAACACTTTTTGAATTTGAATAAGGAAAGGATTTCCTGTTTGAGCTACGTATGGGAAGAGGCAAGCTGGGCCGCAGAACAAGTCCAAGCCACGCCAAGCCAGCACCGTGCCAAGCCAATGGTCCACACCATACCGAAATCCAAGCTAGAGTCCACACCAAGTCAGTGCCCATTCCAAGACGATCCAGCGCCTACCAGACGCGTTTCCCGGATGCGCTTACCCGACGCGCTTGCCGGACACGCATGCCGGCGCTTGCCGAAGCGCTTTCCGAGCGCTTGCCGACGCGCGCTTACTGTGCACACATGCCGCACGCGCATGCCAGCCGCGAGTACCACACTTTGTGCTAACAGTTTGTATCCTTCCAGCGCTAACATCTTGCGCCCTTCCAAAGCACCATCCTCGACCTTTCAAAAAACAGCGCCATGGCTCCAGCACTTCGTGATCAAAACCATGTCATCTCCGCACGATACACTTACGATCACTGGAACTGCAGAGCCACTTCCGCCACCCCAATGGTTCTTCAAGCATGAAAGCTCCAACCGTCACCCCAGAGACGCTACTCCACCATCATGGTAAGATACTTTGGAAGATCCTAAGAAGCCGACCTCCTTTTAGCACTGTTGATTCGATGAAAAGACGAAAGATACTTCAGCATGACGCGTGTTATAGATGAAGAGGCTTGCGTTGCTCTTGAACGCCCAGTAGAAGGGGATAAACAATCCAATTTCGTCACACGTGAAGATCAGGAAGGACTTCTCCAAAATCGAAAGCAATGGAAATCAACAACTCTCCTGAGTTCACGCAGACCCTTCTTCTGTCGGGACCCTCATAATTGGAACTTCGCCCACAAAATCGTATTGTCTATGATGAAACAGTTATGTGAGATTCTATATTTCTCCAAGGCATAGCATCAAGACATATTTGCATATCTCAACCGCACTGCATCAGGAAAGCAGGCGTTTCCATCCAGGGAAGCCGTTCCCAAACCCCAACCTCTCCTAGAAAGCACGATCGACAGATGTAACTGGGGACTCCTAACCTCTTTTCTCTTGAGGGATGTCGAGTTTGACAGAACGTGACGCGGCCTCCGACTTCAAAATGGTAGCCGTCAAGGTTCTGAGAGTTGCAATATCGTTTCAACGTTCTCTCCAGAAGTAGCTCCGCATCAACGTTCTCTCCAGAAGTAGCTATGCATCAACGTTCTCCAGCAGCGGCTTTGCTTCAACGTTCGCTTCAATGCCACTCCTTCCTGCAAAGGGTCGTGCCGCCACACTCCCCATATCAAGGAACATAGTCACAGCCAGCCAATCTTCGTAGTCATGGACACCTTTTAATCCATCTCGCCAAAACTCGTGATCATGGACAGTTTGCTCGCTTACGCATCCAGCCAATCCTTTTACGTCCACGGAAGCCCATAGAATATAAGACAACCTACTTTGTTACCACGACAATGTAGTTTCTCCTGATTACATCTCCTACCAAGAACTGTTGCCCCTCATTCGTTGATACCAGCCAGAGCTTCACCGCAGCAACAATTACTACAAAGATGGAAACACGTAAACCATACTTGAGAACGGAAGATATACACGAGATCCCTTCACTGTCAAAGCTACGAAGAACAGTCCACCAAAAATCCGTACCCACAACAAGGTCCTCTACTCTTCAAGGGTGCAAGCGCAAGAACATCATCACCTCTCTCGTCTAGAAGACGCCTTCAACACTTTACGAGGCCGCGGAGGATCCCGAGCCTGCACTATCCGAGAATATGTCATCATGTAATTTCGAGCATCCCAAAGTGTCACATCCAGAAGAGTACGATAGGCTTATATCAAATCCCGTGGAGGTGGGATTCAAGGCGATATAATGAAAGTAGGTCATGCATGGGGACTACCAGCGTAAGATGCTTTCACTCCCCTCAATCATGTTATTACTGATTTCAACATCATCACTATCGAGGTTTTACGAGCCGCGGGAATTTGTCAACATGAATCCGTACATGTGCACCGAAAACTCCAAAATCACGCCAGAAGGTTACATTCACGTATTCATCCATTCCATCATATCAATCCGAAGTATGACCGGGGACTTCTCGCTGCATCCCATTTCATAAGATAGAGCCCTAAATCAACGTCCTCCAAGTCTGCAGCAGTCAACAAGGACGGATTCGAAGGAAGGGGAACGACTAGGTCATCCTCGTCGATAATGATGACGCATGCTCCAACAGGATATCTTTGCACAAAAGGGAAATTTTTCATTTATACAACAAGCGGCGGTAAAGTGTACGATAGTCCGCCAAAGAAGAAGAAAACATACCTAGTATGATTTTCTTAACCCGAATAACCTTTGTTGGGATGCTCATGCAATAGTCGACCTCGCGCCTTCATCCTGAGAACCCGATCGGGTTAGAAGATGATTCGAATCACGTGACATGACAAAGAGAGAAATTCAACAAGAAGAACCTTTTCTCAAACGAGGGAGATGATGCGGTTGTGTTGGGTTTGAATACGTAACCTTTAAAAAGGAAAGGAAGCAATGAGGGACATAACGCTTCCAGATTTTTTGGCATGAACGATGCCCTAATCGAAGCCACGCATGAAGGAAAGGCAAAATAAGGAAACTTTGCTATCTGTAGAAACACCTACTCCCTCCTTGTTCACACCGATCCCATCAAGTCACGTCAACAAGCACGCACAGCTTCCCTACCTTGCGGCGGTCCCACCAGCTAGCACGCTCAGTTTCCCAACTCACGCCAACTTCCCAACGTCGCCCAAGCTGCAGTGACCCCACCAATTGTGCCAGCCTCCCGATTTATACAAGTCGAGATTGAAACGTACCCTGGCCTCATGAAGGAAGAGAGTAAAGGGTGAAATAATGGGAGGAGGTGGTAACCGTATGGTGTTAATGGGTGAAAAACGTTTTCACCATTATTTCCTCTTTTATTTGATCGCTTTATTCCTTTTCACGCTTTCTTAATGTGAGCGTAGTGTACGCTGCTGTTGATGGTGGTTTTTAGACAAGGGGTAAAATCGTAAAACCCCATGACCTAGTATTACCCGCAACACATTGAATAAGAGCATTTAACTCAGGTGTAAATAATTAATAGGGGTATTTTTTCAAAATACCGATTAGGTTTTCAACACGTAACCCTAATTCCAAAACCAAGCCGCATATCTGCGCACCATGGCAACCATGCCAAACCAAGCCGCATATCTGCGCACCACCATGGCAACCATGCCAAACCAAGTCGCATCATCACGCACCATGGCAACCATGCCAAACCAAGTCGCATACTCACGCACCATGGCAACCATGCCAAACCAAGTCGCATCTCGCGCACCATGGCAACCATGCCAAACCAAGTCGCATATCAGCACCATGGCAACAATGCCAAACCAAGCCGCGTATCGCGCACCATGGCAATCATGCCAAACCAAACCGCATGTCGCGCACCATGGCAACCATGCCAAACCAAGCCGCATCTCGCGCACCATGGCAACCATGCCAAACCAAGCCGCATCTTCGCGCACCATGGCAACCATGCCAAACCAAGTCGCATCTTCACGCACCATGGCAACCATGCCAAACCAAGCCACATACTCGCGCACCATGGCAACAACGCCAAATTCCAAGCCGCTATGCCTTTGGCCCACGCCCAACATAGCGCCCTAGGCTTGCAAGACTTGCAACTAGGTCAAAATGGCCGCACGTGCCATTGGCACATGCCAACACGTGCCGCAAGCCATATTTCCAAGCCGTTATGCTTTTGGCCCGCGCCCAACATAGCGCCCTAGGCTTGCAAGACTTGCAACTAGGTCAACATGGCCGCACGTGCCATTGGCACATGCCAAAACGTGTCGCAAGCCATATTTCTAAGCCGCACCCTGCGCACCATGGCAACAACGCCAAATTCCAAGCCGCTATGCCTTGGGCCCACGCCAAACATAGCACCCTGGGCTTGCAAGACTTGCAACTAGGTCAACATGGCCGCACGCGCCATTGGCACATGCCAACACGTGCCACAAGCCATATTTCCAAGCCGCTATGCCTTTGGCCCACGCCCAACATAGCGCCCTAGGCTTGCAAGACTTGCAACTAGGTCAACATGGCCACGCATGCCATTGGCACATGCCAACATGCTCGCTAGCTAGTTTCCCTAGCAAAATCACGGCCCTAACGGCCATGCATGCCTTTGGCACATGCCAACATGCTCGCTAGCTAGTTTCCCTAGCAAAATCACGGCCCTAATGGCCATGCATGCCTTTGGCACATGCCAACATGCTCGCTAGCTAGTTTCCCTAGCAAAATCACGGCCCCGACGTCCATGCATGCTTTTTGTTAAGTTAAAAGAAGACGTGCCAACATGCTTAATCCGTAGCTAGTTTCCCTAGCAAAGAGGCCGGGGTTGCTTATATCAATGCAAGGTTGGTGGCTGATAGCCCATGTAAACATGACGGCCATGCATGCCTTTGGCACATGCCAACATGCTTAGTAGCTAGTTTCCCTAGCAAAATCACGGCCCTAACGGCCACGCATGCCATTGGCACATGCCAACAAGCTCGCTAGCTAGTTTCCCTAGCAAAATCACGGCCCTAACGGCCATGCATGCCTTTGGCACATGCCAACATGCTCGCTAGCTAGTTTCCCTAGCAAAATCACGGCCCTAACGGCCACGCATGCCATTGGAACATGCCAACATGCTCGCTAGCTAGTTTCCCTATCAAGGTCACGGCCCTAACGGCCATGCATGCCATTGGCACATGCCAACATGCTCGCTAGCTAGTTTCCCTAGCAAAATCACGGCCCTAACGGCCACGCATGCCATTGGCACATGCCAACATGCTCGCTAGCTAATTTCCCTATCAAGGTCACGGCCCTAATGGCCACACATGCCATTAGCACATGCCAAACATAAACAGTTAGTAGCCTAGCTTGCAAACCGTGCAACCTACCACCAAGGCATTCCGCACATGCCACTGGCACATGCCAAACACACACGGTTGTAGCCTAACTTGCAAACCGTGCAACCTACCACCAAGGCATTCCGCACATGCCATTGGCACATGCCAAACACACACACTTTGGTAGCCTAACTTGCAAAACCGTGCAACCTACCACCAAGGCATTCCGCACATGCCATTGGCACATGCCAAACACACACGCCGGTAGCCTAACTTGCAAACCGTGCAACCTACCACCAAGGCATTCCGCACATGCCGTTGGCACATGCCACACACGCCACTAGCAGCTCTGGCATTACCACTTACGCCGAGGTGCAACTCGCAATGAGAGGCATTCCGCACATGCCATTGGCACATGCCACATGCGTCCCTAGCAGCACCACTTGCACGCAAGATGCAACCAACACTCGAGACATCAACACAAACTGGGGATGCTTTCTAGGGTTTTGGTTTGGCGGTCACAAAGATGTAGCGTACACTACGCTCACATTAAGAAAGCGTGAAAAGGAATAAAGCGGTCAAATAAAAGAGGAAATAATGGTGAAAACGTTTTCACCCATTAACACCATGCGGTTACCACCTCCTCCCATTATTTCACCCTTTACTCTCTTCCTTCATGAGGCCAGGATACGTTTCAATCTCGACTTGTATAAATAGGACTTACCTATTTCCACCAGACAACAAGTCTCGGTCAGGAGAAATATACTACACTTACACTCTCAGAAAGGCAACTTTGCAAGCTCTACCAAAAAGCTTCCATCTCTTGCAAGATTCCTAAGCTTTCTGATACAAGTCGAGATACTACTCTTCTCAACACCTTTCTTTGCTTCCCTCCCCAAATCAACCCTTCTCCTCCACTTTGTGACCGAAGCAAGTCTGGAACGGCCATTTCTTGGTTTAGGTCGGACTTGTACAGATCGATCTCTCGAACCTATAAAGTGCTCATGTGCAGCACATTTGTTTAGGGTTTGAATCAGTTCCTCACTCACCCGCCGAGATTACCGAAATCAGCAGAAACGATTTTCACCCATAAACAGCTGCAAGCTGTGACCGCCAAACCAAAACCCTGGAAAGCATCCCCCAGTTTGTGTTGATATCTCGAGTGTTGGTTGCACTTTGAGTGCAAGTGGCGCTGCTAGTGGCGCGTGTGGCATGTGCCAATGGCATGTGTGGAATGCCTTGGTGGTAGGTTGCACGGTTTGCAAGTTAGGCTACCAAATGTGTGTTTGGCATGTGCCAACGGCATGTGCGGAATGCCTTGGTGGTAGGTTGCACGACTTGCAAGTTAGGCTACCAGCGTGTGTGTTTGGCATGTGCCAATGGCATGTGCGGAATGCCTTGGTGGTTGTTTGCACGCGTTGCAAGTTAGGCTACCAGCGTGTGTGTTTGGCATGTGCCAGTGGCATGTGCGGAATGCCTTGGTGGTACGTTGCACGGTTTGCAAGTTAGGCTACCAGCGTGTGTGTTTGGCATGTGTGGCCGTTAGGGCCGTGGCTTTGGTAGGAAAAGCTACCAGCGAGCATGTTGGCATGTGCCAATAGCATGCGTAGCATTAGGGTGGGCCTTGGTAGGAAAAGCTACCAATGAGCATGTTGGCATGTGCCAATGGCATGCGTGGGTCGTTAGGGCCGTGGCCTTGGTAGGAAAAGCTACCAATGAGCATGTTGGCATGTGCCAATGGCATGCGTGGGTCATTAGAGCCGTGGCCTTGGTAGGAAAAGCTACCAATGAGCATGTTGGCATGTGCCAATGGCATGCGTGGCCGACTTGGCCTAAGTTATATGGTTTGTAACCTAGGGCGCTATATTTGGCATGTGCCAATGGCATAGTGGCTTGGAAATATGGCTTGTGGTAAGTGTTGGCATGTGCCAATGGCACGTACGGCTATGTTGACCTAGTTGCAAGTCTTGCAAGCCTAGGGCGCTATATTTGGCGTGTGCCAAAGGCATAGCGGCTTGGAAATATGGCTTGTGGTACGTGTTGGCATGTTCCAATGGCACGTACGGCCATGTTGACCTAGTTGCAAGTCTTGCAAGCCTAGGGCGCTATATTTGGCGTGTGCCAAAGGCATAGCGACTTGGAAATATGGCTTGTGGTACGTGTTGGCATGTGCCAATGGCACGTACGGCCATGTTGACCTAGTTGCAAGTCTTGCAAGCCTAGGGCGCTATATTTGGCGTGTGCCAAAGGCATAGCGGCTTGGAAATATGGCTTGTGGTACGTGTTGGCATGTGCCAATGGCACGTACGGCCATGTTGACCTAGTTGCAAATCATGCAAGCCTAGGGCGCTATATTTGGCGTGTGCCAAAGGCATAGCGGCTTGGAAATATGGCTTGTGGTACGTGTTGGCATGTGCCAATGGCACGTACGGCCATGTTGACCTAGTTGCAAGTCTTGCAAGCCTAGGGCGCTATATTTGGCGTGTGCCAAAGGCATAGCGGCTTGGAAATATGGCTTTTGGTACGTGTTGGCATGTGCCAATGGCACGTACGACCATGTTGACCTAGTTGCAAGTCTTGCAATCCTAGGGCGCTATATTTTGCGTGTGCCAAAGGCATAGCGGCTTGGAAATATGGCTTGTGGTACGTGTTGGCATGTGCCAATGGCACGTACGGCCATGTTGACCTAGTTGGAAGTCTTGCAAGCCTAGGGCGCTATATTTGGTGTGTGCCAAAGGCATAGCGGCTTAGTTTGGCATGGTTTCCAATGAGTGCGATGTGTAGTTTGGTTTGGCATTGTTGCCAAGATGCGCAGTGTGCGGCTCGATTTGGCATTGTTGCCATGGTGCGCAGTGTGCGGCTTGATTTGGCATTGTTGCCATGGTGCGCAGTGTGCGGCTTGGTTTGGCATTGTTGCCATGGTGCGCAGTGTGCGGCTTGATTTGGCATTGTTGCCATAGTGCGCAGTGTGCGGCTTGATTTGGCATTGTTGCCATGATGCACAGTGTGCGGCTTGATTTGGCATTGTTGCCATGGTGCGCAGTGTGCGGCTTGATTTTGCATTGTTGCCATGGTGCGCAGTGTGCGGCTTGATTTGGCATTGTTGCCATGGTGCGCAGTGTGCGGCTTGGTTTGGCATTGTTGCCATGGTGCGCAGTGTGCGGCTTGATTTGGCATTATTGCCATGGTGCGCAGTGTGCGGCTTGGTTTTGGAATTAGGGTTCTGTGTCGAAAACCCTAATCTGGTATTTTGAAAAAATACCCTTATTAATTATTTACACCGAGTTAAATGCTCTTAGTTAAGGTGTCGCGGGTAACACTAGGTCATGGGGTTTTACGATTTTACCCCTTGTTTAAAAACCACCATCAACATTAAGTCCCCTGCTAGCTCGGAACAGGGGCTTTGTTGCGAGGTAAGCATAAGATGGTGACAAATTATCAACAGCAAACCGTAAAGAGAATTGAAGGAGGCTTGTCTGACCTTTTATAAATAGGATTTGGAATCCTTGCCTTTGGTAGTTTTGCACAAATTGGGAGGCGGGCGCAATTGGGAAGTCAGCACCATTGAGAGACAGAAGTGGGCGGCATTGAGAAGTTGACGCGAGTTGGGAAAACTGGCGTGCTAGGCCGGCGGGACCGGCGTAATGTGGAGCTGTGCGTGCTTGCAGGCGTGAATTGGGCGGTCATAGGGAAGTCGGTGCAATTGGTGGGGCCGGTGCAGCTTGGGCGACGTTGGGAAGTTGCGTGAATTGGGAAACTGAGTGTGCTAGCTGGTGGGACCGGCGCAAGGTGTGGAAACTGTGCGTGCTTGCTGGCGTGACCGACGCAAACAAAGAGGGAGTAAGCGTTTCTTCAGATAGCAAAGTTTCCTTATCTTGCTTTCCTTCACGTGCGGCTTCAATTAGGGCATCATTCATGCCAAAAAATCTGGAAGCGTTATGTCCTTCATTGCTCCCTTTCCTTTTTTAAGGTTCCGTATTCATACCCAACGCGAATGCATCGTCTCCCTTGTTTGAGAAGGGGTTCTTCCTGTTGGTTCCCCTTTTCCTTTGCTTTGCCGGTACGTTTTCTTCTTCTTCTTTGTTCACGCTATCCTCTTTTTATATGTGTATAGACAGGATGGAACTTGATCATTTTCCCATTTCTTGCAGTGTATGATGGGATCTTCCAGAGACGGTCGTGCCTTTAACTTTTCGGAAAAGGACTTCAGAATTGGCGGAGATCGATCTTCTTATCTTGAGGAGGTATTGGTTGGGATTGAATCTTTGTTCCATGAAGCTAATGAAATTATTACGGACCTCCCTTCCATCTATCCCCACGAAGAACAGGTGCATGTTCGGACTCTCTTGGGTTCAGTGGACGCGGAGGAGAATGCCATGATTCTTGATTTTGATGTGGATGAATCAAAAAACTTTCTTCGAAGTATCAATGAGAAAACTTTCGAAGGAGCATATGATAGAAGCGAGACAGCCTTTGAAGTTGATGCCAAAGGTGTTATTGATGATACCGGAGGGGTCATGGTGGCGTATGCTGGAATGGTTGTCGGGGAGGACACTGTTGCTGCTGCTGGGTCGCCGGGATGGGATGTTGAGGTTGCCGCTGCTAAAACCGATGAATGGAACCTTTGTTGCCCGAAGGATTGCTGGGGGAAGTGCTTGAAGATAGCTTTGCTCGAAGGGACTTGTGCCCCATCCTTCGAGGGATAGTTCCTCCTTTTGTTTTTTCTGTTAGCTGCTTAGTTCCCCTGATGTTTTTCCTCTTTTTTTTTGTAAACTCATCTTTCCCTTCTTCTTCATCAGTAAACATTTCGCTTCATATATATATATTTTTGAAAGAGGTTGTGGTATGATGGCTATGCAATGGTTTTCTGGGTTCTTCTGATGTATTTCTCTGATATCTGAAGGATTCGCTCGGAAAGAGATATATTTATTTTATTCTTTTTTTTTTTGACAAAAGGGGAGATCTCTAGGGAAAAATACAAACGGTGTATTCATCCTGGGGAATTACAGCTATTAAGAGGAATTGTTGAAGGAAGTATTGAAAAGGGGAGTGATTGGGAAGTACAGCATTTTAGGGATTGGATTCCTTGAGCCATCGCGAGTGAACTATCACGCCTTCAGGTGTGTGTGTATTGATGATCTTGCAATATCCTCCCAAAAGGGTATCCGCAACCGGATACACTCGCCTTCACCTTCCTCGGGCAAATCCATCTTTACCATCATCCTCCCAACTTGAAACGAGCTTTCCTTAACCACTACATCTCCGGTTGAAAACGGGTTCAGACGTCGTGTAACCATTTGAGCCTTGGCTTCGTTGGTTTCGATAGAAGCTTCCAAGCTTCTTGCAAAATGTTCGAATGGTCCAGCTCCCCATTCCCATTTTTTGACAAATATTTGTGCCGGTTGTTGCGCCGAGTCCCCATGACAGAATGGGGAAGAAAAGGCCATTGCAGAACAAAGTTGCTCGGTCGAGACTTACTTGCATTTGAAAATCATGGGCTAGCGTCAACGGGTCCTCTCCGGATGCCTGGGTTCCTTCAATAGCTTGTTGATGCGATAACCCGTGGGACGATTTGTTGGGAATCCCTTCGGGCATGGATGTCGACAAAGGGTGTACGTCCAGTTTCGCTTTGTTATCGAGCACCCATAAGCGTCCCAAAATCATGTCATGATCTAGCTCTTTGACAATGTGGAACTTGCTATGCGTTATAGCGTCTCCCATCTCGATCTCTAAGTTGGTGTAGCCATGCGCGTTCAAAGCTTCTCCTCCCAAGTTCTTAATCACGGACGGGGAATAGGTAGCGTCTTGTTTTGTAAATCCTGCTGCCTTTAGTGTCTTGAAAGTAATGATGTTGTTGTAGGAGGTCGTATCGATGAGCGTGTCGTCAAATTCGTTACCTCTTAAACGGACGTGGTTAGCGCTCCCGTTCTCCTTTTTGGTTCCGCCCGTTTGGAGAGCTTGGGCCCCTGGCGTGGGTTCCGAGGAGAGAAAAAGCCGTTTGCCGGATACAACACGATTGAGAGCTGCGAAAATATCTTATCGCTGCACCTTGGAAAGATAGAGAATTTCACATATATGTTGCATCATGGATTGCACAGTCTCGTGCACGGAATTCCCAGAGGACCCGCAGTTTCTTATGGGGAGTGGGTCTCGATGCAATCTTTCGTCTCCTAGTTGGAGTTCTCCTGCTTCTATCCTTTCTTTGAAAATATGCTTTAGTCTATTGCAATCGCTAGTCGGGTGGTGAATGAACCTGTGGTAATGACAGTATTTGGGGTTCGCCATCTCAGCCTCAGTTGGCGGACGTCTGAGCGGCGGCAGTCTGATGACATCATCTTGAACCCAGGCTTCCAGGAGGTCAATCACCTCCTCGATGGGGAATGGGAAATCAAGGGTATTCCCTTCGGTCTCGCGATGCTGCACGGGAGTTTTAGCGACGATCTTCCGTCGCGAGTGTTCTCGTTGTGCCGGCGCTTCACATTTCGGCTGGTGGCTCGTAGTTGCGGCTTTCCTTTTCCCTCTTTCGCTCACTATGTTCACGGAGGATGAGCCAGCATTAAATTGTTTGCTGATGAGGCGTGTACTCCCGCGAGTTTCACGCGCGTCTTCGCCCGAGTTGGCCTAGTTCTTTCCAGTAATGCTGGTGCTGTTGTTGCAGATCGTCTGGCGGCCTCATGGAGTTCGGAGAACGTTTGGAAACGCAAGTTTTCTAGCAGGGCGCGGTATATTAGGACCATACCATTGATGCATGCGTTTACCAATTGTTGCTCGGTCACGTTTGGGTCGTGACAGTCGAGTGCTTGAACCCTGAACCTTTTGACGAAATCATTCGGATGTTCGTTATCCCACCGGTACATTCTCCCGAGGTCCGAAAAGGTAACTTGTTCGGACACGAAGAAGTATTTCTGTAAAACGCAGGTGACCATGCTACTCCGGTGGGAATGCTGTTTGGTGGGATGTTGTTGTACCATGTATACGCCCTTCCTAAGTGATTTTGAGAATTCCCTTAAACGAAGAACGTGATTATATTCATGTTCACCCAAGGATTCCAGAAACGAGAAACATGTTCGCGTGCATTCCCTGTGACCCTCATACAGGGTAAATTGAGGAGAAGAGTACCCCCTTGGGAGAGGGATTCTCTGTATTTCGGATGGGTAAGGGGGTTGGTGATGATGTACATCGAACTCATCATACTTGATTCGGTCACGTAGGAGTTGTTCCAAATCTTCTCTCGTGACGAAGTTGGGTGGTTGATTTCTCTCCAACGGGATTCTAGTGCGAGTTTCTTCATCCGTGGAGGCATGCTCTGCCGAGGTGCCGGCGTCGGGGTTGTTGGAGATGCTTCTAGGCGGCTCTGGAGGATGCGACTCACGGGGTAGTCGCTCTGTCAGGGTCTTGAGAAAGATGAGTACCTCCTTTTGTGTTGAAACCATATCTGTCTGGGCTCTGGCGAGCATCTCCTGTCGTTCCATCAAGTCGGCGATGGTGACGTAAGGACGACTTCCTCTGTTCCCTCCGGTCTCTCGTCCCGTCGGCGGGGTAGTTGGATCCTTAGTTGTCGGAGGAGCCATGCTGGACGAAGCATTCGGGGTCGTAGCGGCGGCCCTAGCTCTGGTGAATGGGGGTGTGACACCTGAAGAGATATTCTCGTTGCCGTGATTAGAGGGTTGTGCAGAGACACTAGAGGAGGCAGCGGCTCTGTCCCTGGTAATAGGCGGTGTTACACTTGAGGGAGTGCATTCGATGTTGCTGTTGTCAGCCTGAAGTAACAACGTTATAGGGAGAGACGCTAACATCGTGGATGCGTTACTGCGCCGGTGTTCTCTCGCAGCCGCTCCGGATCCGAGTTCCACCATGTTGGGATTTGACGTTCGGAAACGAAATCGGGAGTTGGAGTTGGTATTGTAGCCGATAGATCAATCCTCCCGCTGTGGTCGCCAATTGTTTATGGGTAAAAATAGTTTCTGCCGATTTCGGTAAATTCGGTAGGTGAGTGAGAAACTGGTTCAAACCCTAAACAAATGTGCTGCACGTGAGCACTTTATATATTCGAGAGATCAATCTGTACAAGTCCGGCCTAAACCAAATGGCCGTTCCAGACTTGCTTCGGTCACAAAGTGGAGGAGAAGGGTTGATTTGGGGAGGGAAGCAAAGAAAGGTGTTGAGACCAGAATAATTCTGGGAGAGTAGCGTCTCGACTTGTATCAGAAAGTGAAAGCTTCGGGAGCTTGCAAGAGGTGGAAGCTTTTTGAGAGATCTTGCAAAGTTGCCTTTTTGAGAGTGTATTATTTTTTCTCCTGACCGAGACTTGTTGTCTGGTGGAAATAGGTAAGACCTATTTATACAAGTCGAGATTGAAACGTACCCTGGCCTCATGAAAGAAGAGAGTAAAGGGTGAAATAATGGGAGGAGGTGGTAACCGTATGGTGTTAATGGGTGAAAACGTTTTCACCATTATTTCCTCTTTTATTTGACCGCTTTATTCCTTTTCACGCTTTCTTAATGTGAGCGTAGTGTACGCCGCAAGTCATGACCGCCAAACCAAAACCCCGGAAAGCATCCCCCATTTGTGTTGATATCTCGAGTGTTGGTTGCACTTTGAGTGCAAGTGGCGCTGCTAGTGGCGTGTGTGGCATGTGTGGAATGCCTTGGTGGTAGGTTGCACGGTTTGCAAGTTAGGCTACCAGCGTGTGTGTTTGGCATGTGCCAACGGCATGTGCGGAATGCCTTGGTGGTAGGTTGCACGGTTTGCAAGTTAGGCTACCAGCGTGTGTGTTTGGCATGTGCCAATGGCATGTGCGGAATGCCTTGGTGGTTGTTTGCACGGTTTGCAAGTTAGGCTACCAGCGTGTGTGTTTGGCATGTGCCAATGGCATGTGCGGAATGCCTTGATGGTATGTTGCATGGTTTGCAAGTTAGGCTACCAGCGTGTGTGTTTGGCATGTGTGGCCGTTAGGGCCGTGGCTTTGGTAGGAAAAGCTACCAGCGAGCATGTTGGCATGTGCCAATGGCATGCGTGGCCGTTAGGGCCGTGGCCTTGGTAGGAAAAGCTACCAGCGAGCATGTTGGCATGTGCCAATGGCATGCGTGGCCGTTAGGGCCGTGGCCTTGGTAGGAAAAGCTACCAAATGAGCATGTTGGCATGTGCCAATGGCATGCGTGGCCGTTAGGGCCGTGGCCTTGGTAGGAAAACCTACCAGCGAGCATGTTGGCATGTGCCAATGGCATGCGTGGCCGACTTGGCCTAGGTTGTATGGTTTGTAAGCCTAGGGCGCTATATTTGGCATGTGCCAATGACATAGCAGCTTGGAAATATGGCTTGTGGTACGTGTTGGCATGTGCCAATGGCACGTACGGCCATGTTGACCTAGTTGCAAGTCTTGCAAGCCTAGGGCGCTATATTTGGCGTGAGCCAAAGGCATAACGGCTTGGAAATATGGCTTGTGGTACGTGTTGGCATGTGCCAATGGCACGTACGACCATGTTGACATAGTTGCAAGTCTTGCAAGCCTAGGGCGCTATATTTGGCGTGTGCCAAAGGCATAGCGGCTTGGAAATATGGCTTGTGATATGTGTTGGCATGTGCCAATGGCACGTACGGCCATGTTGACCTAGTTGCAATTCTTGCAAGCCTAGGGCGCTATATTTGGCGTGTGCCAAAGGCATAGCGGCTTGGAAATATGGCTTGTGGTACATGTTGGCATGTGCCAATGGCACGTACGGCCATGTTGACCTAGTTGCAAGTCTTGCAAGCCTAGGGCGCTATATTTGGCGTGTGCCAAAGGCATAGCGGCTTGGAAATATGGCTTGTGGTACGTGTTGGCATGTGCCAATGGCACGTACGGCCATGTTGACCTAGTTGCAAGTCTTGCAAGCCTAGGGCGCTATATTTGGCGTGTGCCAAAGGCATAGCGGCTTGGAAATATGGCTTGTGGTACGTGTTGGCATGTGCCAATGGCACGTACGGCCATGTTGACCTAGTTGCAAGTCTTGCAAGCCTAGGGCGCTATATTTGGCGTGTGCCAAAGGCATAGCGGCTTGGAAATATGGCTTGTGGTACGTGTTGGCATGTGCCAATGGCACGTACGGCCATGTTGACCTAGTTGCAAGTCTTGCAAGCCTAGGGCGCTATATTTGGTGTGTGCCAAAGGCATAGCGGCTTAGTTTGGCATGGTTTCCAATGAGTGTGATGTGTAAATTGGTTTGGCATTGTTGCCATGGTGCGCAGTGTGCGGCTCGATTTGGCATTGTTGCCATGGTGCGCAGTGTGCGGCTTGATTTGGCATTGTTGCCATGGTGCGCAGTGTGCGGCTTGATTTGGCATTGTTGCCATGGTGCGCAGTGTGCGGCTTGGTTTGGCATTGTTGCCATGGTGCGCAGTGTGTGGCTTGATTTGGCATTGTTGCCATGGTGCGTAGTGTGCGGCTTGATTTGGCATTGTTGCCATGGTGCGCAGCAGCGCTTGATTTGGCATTGTTTCCATCGTGTGCGAGTGTGCAGCTTGATTTGGCATTGTTGCCATGGTGCGCCGCATGGTGCGCAGCTTGCGGCTTGATTTGGCATGGTTGCCATGGTGCGCAGCATGCGGCTTGATTTGGCATTGTTGCCATGGTGCGCAGTATGCGGCTTGGTTTGGCATTATTGCCATGGTGCGCGATGTGCGGCTTGGTTTTGGAATTAGGGTTACGTGGTTTAAAACCTAATCTGGTATTTTGAAAAAATACCCCTATTAATTATTTACACCTGAGTTAAATGCTCTTAGTTAAGGTGTCGCGGGTAACACTAGGTCATGGGGTTTTACGATTTTACCCCTTGTTTAAAAACCACCATCAACAATTGGTCTTACCTATTTCCACCAGACACAAGTCTCGGTCAGGAGAAAAATACTACACTCTCAGAAAAGGCAACTTTGCAAGCTCTCAGCTTTCATCTCTTGCAAGCTTCCGAAGCTTCCACTTTCTGATACAAGTCGAGACACTACTCTCCCACACTATTCTCGTCTCAACACCTTTCTTGGCTTCCCTCCCCAAATCAACCCTTCTCCTCCACTTTGTGACCGAAGCAAGTCTGGAACGGCCATTTCTTGGTTTAGGCCGGACTTGTACAGATTGATCTCTCGAATCTATAAAGTGCTCACGTGCAGCACATTTGTTTAGGGTTTGAACCAGTTTCTCACTCACCTACCAAATTTACCGAAATCGGCAGAAACAATTTTTACCCATAAACACCTACGTTTGATGTGAGGCGGATATATAATTCTCTCGCGATTAGTGAGGCGTAAATTTAAGGTATGTTTGATTGAGGCAGGTCTATAAAGTGTGCCTGATGGTGAGAGTGTGTAGCGGGGTGCTCTTATAAAGTGTGCCTTATGGATAGTGGGGCACACTTATAAAGCGTTCCTGATGGTGTGGGCCATAAACACAACGATGTTTATACTTCCGCCCCACAACAGACGAACCTTATATATGCGCTCGACCAAATTTTCTACTCTACCGTAGCGTAGCACCATGGACTAAACCAATTTTTTTTTTTAGTTTTTTTTTGGTTTTTGCTCTTTGGTTATGCTTGCACCATTGCAGTTGCTCTTAGAGTTTGGACTCACCAAAATCACCACCTAACTTGGGTACCCAAAATTTTGCCACAAATCAGACTGCCGTATATTTATCCTAGCGTTTTTAGGAGCCACTCGAAAGGAATTAGGGGCGAACATTAAAACAAAATAGGGTCACCCAAACCTAAATTGAGTTCACCCCTTATCAATAATTTTCGTAATGGCAAAATTGCCCTCAAATAATCGGTTGATAACTATACATTCGGTAGTTAGTGTACATTTAGCTAATGTTAGCAGAAATATTTGATTTTTTTTTTTCGGATTTGCAGTAGCAGGAACATAATCGGTAGATAAAATCTATTTTACATACCGATTATAATTCATTTTTCTTAATAAATGATGAACATCAACCTGAATCGGTAAATAAAATGATTGTTATCTACCGATTATTCTTGATTCAAAAAATTTAATTTTTCTGTACTAAAAATTAAACACAATCAGTAGATAATGAACACAATTTACTACCGATTATGGTAGTACCAAAATTCGGAAATTGAAGATTTTTTTTCAAAACTCGTTTTGGGGCCAGTATATAATTGGAAGTTTAATTAACTTAAAATACTACCGAATATGGTAATTCTCATTTGAAAATGGCACTATATAATCGGAAGTTAAGTTCACTTACCTTACTACCGATTATGGTAGTACCAAAATTCGAAAATTGAAGATTTTTTTTCAAAAACTCGTTTTGGGGCCAGTATATAATCGGAAGTTTAATTAACTTAAAATACTACCAAATATGGTAATTCTCATTTCAAAATGCCACTATATAATCGGAAGTTAACTCCCGAATGTATATTGCCTAACCTTCTAAAATGGCCCTTGGAACCACCTAGAGCCATGGCATGGTAGGTTCTGCCACAATAATATTCAGAAGATATGTCATTTGAATAAACTCCCGAATATACGATGGCCCAAAAATCATAATTTTGGAAAACCAGAGATTTTTCAAATTTTGAACTTGTAATAATCAGAGGTAAATTTAGTTAACCAAATCTCCGATTATTGAGTGGCTCAACAATCCAAACCTGCCAAAATCCTTAGGTTTTGGCATTTTGGAACGACCATAATCCTTGGTATTTCCGATTAGTGTGTCTCTACATCAATGTATTCGAAAGTCCAAAAATTCTTTAAGCTACCGATTATATCCATTTTGTTCACAGGAAGATATGACCAAAAATATTCGGAAGTTAACCTATAATTCTATCTCTCGAATAATGTCGATGTTCTTGAGAAATGAAGAACACGACTACATTCGGGAGTTTAAAATCATAAATATCTTCCGAAGCTGGGAAAAAACAGAAAAACCCTAGAGAGAAAAAATGAAACAAAATTCATTCAAATACTGCCCACTACATTCGGAAACATGCTTCTTATTTTGTCTACCAAATACATTCGGAGGATAAAAATAATATAGTATCTCCCCATTATATAAGGGCAATTTTGCCATTAAGAAATATGTGAGATAAAGGGTAACTCACTTTAGGTTTGGGTGATCCTATTTTATTTTATTGTTGGCCCCTAAATTTTTTTGAGTGGCCCCTAAAAACGCTAGGATATTTATTACCACATGTACATATATTTTTATTTGCAAATTTGTTACTCACTCTATTCTCTCACCAAACTGCATTTTTGGTTACTTTAAAATATTTAATCACCAGCAACGGTGATAAACAAAATGTATTGTGTTTCTTTTGACCTTGAAACTTACTACACTTACTTGACCTGGACGGACATAAATTTTTTTGACTAGACGGTATCATGGGGGCTGATTCTTTTGCCAACCATTTGTCCATCAGACATTAGCCACTCGTTTGGATTTTAGCAAAATTATGGCAAACTAGCAAAAAATGGAACGCTAATATTTGTCAGTGATTACAAGAGTATATTTGCAGTTTTTTTTTTTCAATTTTCTAGTAAAAAAAAGTTTCAGCAGTAAAATTTGTAATTTTCAGCTTATAGTATGTAAAAAACATGTTGTCGAATATAAAACTGATACGGTCCTTAGGTTAGCCGTGAGCAAGAGCTGCAAGCCTGCACTTATATCAGAAGACTGCATGCAACATTGATTCCCAAAATAAAATCAAGTTAAATCTTTTGATAGGAAAAATCAATACAAGAAAAAATGTGATTGCTGATGGTGCTTTGAAACATCCGGACTTTCTGTTGCAGTGACGTTGGGATCTGTTGTTGCCTATTGAAACTTAAACAAGGCAAGCCATAGATAAATACACCTCAGGAGCATATGCTCAAAGTAACATGCATTTTAGGATGTCATTGTGACTAAACAAGCTGCAATTAACAACATGAAAAAGTCAAGATTACTAATTAAACAGTTCTGGAGAGAAAGCAAAATAGTAGCATAAAACATAACGCACGGTAAATTGATAGGGTCAAGCAGAGGGTGTTTGACAAAAAAAATTAAAAAATTACCTTTGACAAGGGATCAAGGCTTTCCACCATTTTACTGAACCATGGGCACGAAGCATGGCTACTCAGGTTGAGCTGGAGCAGCATACATTGCATCCCTTCTACAAATGCAGCTCAGAATTGACGTAAAGATAGAAAAACGAAACCCATACTCCAAGACCAAAAATCACTAACAAATTTCACTCGCATTTTGTGGTTGTTCAACCAACCAACAATCACTGACACACTCCCACACAACAATGTAAGCAAGCAAGTATCGTGTAAATATGAATTGACATCACAAACAGAACTAATTCAGTGACAAAATAATAGGGATATCTGTATGTGTAGGAAAAAATATACAACATTCAAAGAAAGCCTGCTAGAAACAACTATATAGCATGATACAATGCTTACTATCTGCCACATTGTAGTTTGCCGCAGCCAGTGGAAGCCTAACCAAATTGCAACAGAACATGTTTCAATCCTGTTACCATGATAATAGTTAAAAAATCATTACCCAAATTCACTTGCATTTTTAGAAATTGAACCAAAAAACTAGCACACTCGGATATAACATTTAGGCGGAAGTAAGATCCAGAGAATCAATTAATGAAGATCCCACCTCCCAACTTAATAAACAATTCCAATTAGTCATACTACTACAGTGTTATGAACATTCCAATTAGTCATCAAATGAATAATCAGAGCTACATTTAATCTTAATTAGTACAACAAACTGTTATGAGATTTCTTTTTGTAATATTCTCATAGCAATTGCATCATTCTCACTAGGCCAAAGACGTTTGATGAATTGATTATGACTTGTTGTAACCCCCTACAGGTTGGTATGAGAATGGAAAACATACATGATACAACCATTATGAGTCAGGTACATATGGAAATAGAAATATTGATAAATAAACCGAATTGAAAAGAAGTAACAGGTACTTAAAAGATGGGCTAGATGCAGCTTCAATTTAAAGACTACAACAAAAAAAGGTCATGTAAATAGAAATGACCTTGGAAACAGAACTAATTCAGAGACAAAATCAAGGGCAGATATCTGTGTTAACACATTAAGATATTAAAAAAAAAAATACAAGATTCAAAAGTAATCTGCACCAATTTAAGTACTCTTTATAGCTAATTGACAAGCATTAGTTATCTTTACTTAGCCTATCTTAATCAGAGTTTCTATCAAGCACTTAAAGCAACAACAATAGGCAAGGTCCAGAAATTCAACAACGTACAAGATCTTGACATTTCTGCAGGTACCATTTCGACAAACTTCAAGTTGCAGTATCTCTTCTAGTCTGGAATTTTGAAAGTTCCACATCTAAAACTCTATCCGACCTTGGGTAATGTACACTAATTAAGATTAACAAAAATGCTACAAGACAGACCAAAGCGCGATCTTCGGGTAAAGGTTTATTTGGTTGCAAATTTCTTCCAGCTTGCCAAGCCATCAAGAAGTGGTGGACTACAACTATAAGCGGATCGAATGCAAAATTATCCCAGCATCTAGTTACTAGTAAACAGATAGAAAGGACGTGAAAGCTTGACAACACTGGTGGCGGTGGGAACCACCGCAAAGAACTTGGAAAAGATAAACTTGTCGTATAGTTTTAGTAACAAACTAGGTGTAGTCTTGGCTTTGGGAGCCGTGGAGGTTAATTTTCTATTTTGGATGGTGGAGTCTCAGAAAAGATATGCGTAATTAAATGAGTTAATTGCTGTAGTTGCCACTTTCCAAATGAGATATGAACAGTTAAAGATATACGATATTTCTTTCAAAATACTCGTATACATTACAGGGTTTTCTATGACCCAGTTGTAGTGTAACCGATTTTGAACATATCAATGTTTGAGTTGCCAGGTAGATAGTAGGAGTGATTGGGAAATAGAACTGATTTACAACAAATAAAATGCAGGAAGATATTAATTCAAGCATAAATAGCACTGAGATATAGATTCTATCAAGCACCAAAATATCGTATTTAAGGTGACTATCATCAAGCACTTACAACATTTATAGATGAAGTAGAAATCCAAACTCAATCTATTTCTCAAAATCAATGATGACCAATATAACATTTGCATGCCACTGGACCAAACCCCCTACCCAATTCTGGTTGTAAGGTCCATCTCCCAACTGAATCTATATCTCTATTTTGTTTCTTCATTAAGAGACAGTCTGTAGATGCAGATAAGACATCCGTGGTGTTTGTCCATGGAAAGACAACCTGGTGTTATCTCCCATTTAAATACGATACCATCAAACACCACCATGATTTTAAAGATCTTACCTAATGGAGTTAACCGAGACTGTGTAGATTTGGGCATATAAGGATTACAAGGGAACTCACAACTTGGATTTGAGAGGATAAGTCATTATGACAACAATTTCAAAGATCTGTGTGTTTTCTCTTCTCTTTGATCTCCACCAAGCTATGTGTAATGGTTCACCAAAACTAATTTTATCATAAACCCCCATCTGATTATGGAACCGGCAAGAAGAACTGCAGTTGTTTTTCCGCATCCCTCCCTGACACCAGCCTCCACTTTCACTCAATATCTACAAAACTATTAGGTTTCGGTTCATTTATAAGGGGAAATGGGGAATGTGAGATTTTACTAGAATACCCTTTATCTAACCCCTACCGCCGTGCGGTGAGCAAACATCTTCTGGAGTGGAGAGTATCAAAATTTGTGTTTTTAATCTATTCAACATCAGTATATGCCAGTATTATTAAACTGATAGCTTTTTGATATCTCTCAATACCTCGGCAGAAATAGCAGATGAACACATCTAAGGAACTATCTCCGCTGCCAAAGCGGCGTGGATACAAAGTGGAGGAGAAACCAACCATGTTTCATTACAATGGTTGAGCCTAGCATAGCTAGCAAGATCATGGGAAACTGTATTCCCTTTTCCGTTGATGTAGCTATACTGAATCGATGCTAACTCTCTGGCGAGCCTAAGAAAATCGAATATGATAGGCTTGATCTCTCATGGAGGGGATAGGTTAGTGGAGTTGAGAAGGTTCACCACTAAATGTGAGTCCCCTTTAATGGTACACCTGTCCAGGCCAATCTTCTTGCGAAATTCATGGCCTGCAGAAAACCTTGAAATTCAGCACAAAGAAGGGAGCCTTCCATGAAATAACTGGATTTGCTACCAGAAATCCTGCCATTTGAGTTTCTAGCGATAATCCATCTACATTTACTTTAAGTTATTGTTCCAACTGAAGGAGGAGACCTTGAGTAACTACTGTTTAGGGTTGAAGCCTCGTAGTGGACTTTAGGGGAATAAAAATGTTATTCCCAGTTAGGTTGTTTGTCGCAGCCAATGGAAGCCTAACCGAATTGCAACGGAACATGTTTCAATCATCTCAACATGATAATAAATTTCGCTTGCATTTTTAGAAGTTGAACAACAAACAATTTACTAGCACACTCGGACACAACGGTTAGGCGGAAGTAAGATTCCTGTTATCACTAACAACTTTAATCAGAGATTCTATCAAGCTCAAATTAAATCTAAGCAGAAGTAAGCATTTGTTACCTTAAGTCAGATAAGCGTAATCATAAGAGTTAAATGCTGTCAATGCCACTTTCCAAGTATGGAAATTAAAGACTAGCTTTATCATATTTCTTTCAAACTAACAACATTTACAGATGAAAGTAAATCCAAATTAAACATTTGAATAATTTTAAGATCACAAAAAGATCAGTTTGGATCTTGCAATTCAAATGTTGGACAAAATTTTCTTTGGGGATTCTGAAATTTCAAAGTTACCTCTTTTTCTTGTTTGAGACTTCATTTTGATACCAAAAGATTGGAGGATCAGTACCGTAAATTCAACAACTTTGTCTTCATCTGTTCTTCAGAAGTGAAAGTTTAAGACATTCCTAATTCCTAAATCTGATGATTATCATGTTTGATTTGATAAACCCTAGAACCCCAATTTCATAAACTTCCAAAGTTACTGATGAAATTGAACATCTGAAAATAGGCATTCCAAGTATCTCCCTCTTTGATCTCCATCACGCCAGGTATCTGTAAACCAAAACTCCAACAGTTACTTGTTTTTCCCCCAGGACGGCGGCCTCACTCACACACAGTCTCCACTCTATCTTTATAGAAAGTTTAGGGTTTAGTAGATATATATGGAGTTTCTTCAATTTACTAGAATGCCCTTCAACTATTTCCCGTGAAGAGCATATGAGAATTAGAGGATTTCGGTAAAGTCTCCGTATATATTTTTGCCTCCTGTGAATCTCTATTGGGCTTTGGCTGTGTTGGATTTTCCTGTGACCATAATCATACCTCACATGGATAATCCATTACGTGAGATCCATCCATTAAAGTAAAAGAACCATTTTTTTTTAGGGACCATGGTTTTTTTTGGGGACCATGGTCTTATTAGGCCAACCTCCCTATACTTATAAGGGGTGTCCTAAAATTAGGTAAATACACATTTACCCTTTAATTTTATTTAAACTAAAACTAACCTAATAACTATATAAATCTAATCATATATATATCTAATCTAAACTAAATGAATCTATTAACCAAAATCAAAATCAAAAACAAAAACAGAGGGGAATCGAAATTAAAATCATAACAAATATAAAAATCAAAAAAAAATTATTCTCTTCTTCTTCTCTCTTTCCTTGACGTTCTTCGTTCGATTGAAAAATGAGTATTAACCATCAAAATGAGTTGAAAATGGAAGTTGCTGAGAGAAGTTCGTCTAGGAATTATGTGAAAAACCTTGTCGAACTAACCGAACCTAATAGAAATGATGAACATGAAGAACAATTTGGCTATTTCGCAAAAAAAAATTCCCAACCGAACCTTAGTTCGGTTATGTCGCAAAAAACATTTCCACAGGTGTATGGTGATTGGGGAGACAACACCAAGGAGTGGAAAAACCAGTATGAGTATGGAATGAACATTTGGAATGCTATGGACCCAACCCCGGTTTACTTAGACATGGTAAATGAATCGTGAGAGAAGATGTTTATTCTCAACTTTGCATTGCATTTTGAAGCATACTTTTTGATAATGGTTGTATCTTGAACCCAGATATTTGTATTTTGAAGAATGCTTAATGAATACAATGCGTTTTATCTTGCTGCATAAATGTTTTTCACTCTTGTTTATCTAGAGTCGTTATCCCATTTGGATTAAAACACCAACGACCCTCATAAGCAATTTGAATTATTTTACGGAGTCGTCATCCATATATACATACACATTAACGACTCTAACTGTAAATATTTGATAGTCTCCTGGATGTTTATTCTCCTAAGAGGCGTCATTTGTATTATCATACACCTTAACGAATCTAGTTGTACAAACTTGATGGTCTCCTGGATGTTTTTCCAACTAAGAGTCGTCATCTATATTAACATACACCCTAACGACTCTTATGGTCCTAATGTTGTTCTTTTCCTGGATGTTTTTCCAACTAAGAGTCGTCATCCATATATACATACCCCTTAACGACTCTAACTGTTAAAATTTGATGGTCTCCTGGATGTTTTTCTACTAAGAGTAGTGATCCCTATATACATACACAGTAACGACTCTAGTTATACACCTAAGAGTCGTCATCATGATAGTGTATACATGGACAACTCTCTTGAAAATACCCCCAACGACTCTTTTTGTATACACTTTTTCCCAGAAAAATAGCCGTTGGTAATTATTCTATATATAGAGGAATACATCTAGGAGAAAATTCAATTGAAAGCAACTTCACGATTTTTTTTTTTAAATGGCAAATCCTTCATCAACTACCAATTCAATTGAAAACATACTTAGAAGATGCAAGCGACCAACCAAATCAATATTGGCAATGGAAGAAGAGATACGCAAAAAAAAACATGCGACCGACTAAAAAACCATACACTTTCACGCCATATTCTACGAAGGAAGAAGAAGAGTTGCGCGAGGCCAAAAAACGAGACGAAGAACAATCCCAACTCCGGGAAAGATTCAAGCAAGTCGAGGAAGAGAACGAATGGGTTAAAAATTATTACATCGTCAAGGATCTTCACGAAGAACATCAACATGATAGTATATTTTGGAGTCAAGTTGGTTCGAGTCCTTTCGTTAATAACAACAAGAAACTACGATATCCTTACTTGCCGTCCCACATTAGTCATAGGACGATTCTTGTTATGAAATGGTGCACCAAGTACAACGAGTTTCTCGCGAGGCACAAAAAGGATAGGCGTGATGCCCAGGATGCATATACCAAATGGAGAGGAGAGATTTTTTATCACATTGAAGCCGCAATGCTAGTTAAATCTCGTACCAGAAAAAGGAATAATATGTAATGTTCAAAGGAATTTCCACCTTCTAATTAATATGCTACTATTTCCAAGTTTCCTTTCAATCGAGATTCAATTTATTTTCAATAACAGTCGTTATCTCTGTTTAGTAATTCAGTGCCGACTCTATCCAGTAGAATCACAGAGTCGTTACTCTGCTATGTTATTAATATAACGACTCAATTATAAACCCATGTTGGTTATACTCCTGGATGTTATTTCAACTAAGAGTCGTCATTAGTGTCCATATAAAAGCAACGACTTTATATACCTAAAATTGGTATTCTATGGATTTAATACACATCTACAATCATTAATCTGCTATATGATAAACCTAACGACTCTAGCCATAGAAATTAGGGTTCATCTCCTGGATGTTTTGCTAACCTAGAGTCGTCATTGGTTTCCATATAAACGATAACGACTCTAGCCATAGAAAATGCAGTTCAGCAAACATCTTCTTTGCATTGGGATTTTCAATGTGCGTGCAGTAATCAGCGTGCCGACGTTGCTTCGCAGGATCAAACACTTCCCCTTTGTCAGCCGAGCAACAAAAAGCCTTGACAAAAAGCTTCATTCGTTCCCTCTATATGCATTCAAAAAACAATTCATATTAAATGACTTATATTTGTATGTAAATGAATAACACAATTGCAAAAATAAATAATCACCACTAGTTTAAGAATGGTAGTATCATCTCTACCGTCAGCTTGAGAAGCAGAGGTGGATGCTCTGTTAGTCCTCCTACCCGTAGGCTGATCTATCCGTATCACCCTACCATGGGAGAAGCCTTCGTACCATTGATAGTAATCCGTTGTTGCCTCATGACCTTCATGCACATGCACCCAATATGTGATGTCTACGAGGCTAGAGTGTCTATTATTCCAATGCTTCACATCAGTTGCAGGTTCATATACCACTTTTATGTCATCCTTGTCATCCTCGCATTTGTTCAACTTGTGCTTGAACGGAGGTACATAGTCTTTATCGGGTGAATCTTGAATAAACCCAAGTTGACGCATGATTCTCATCGGATTGTACATTGAAAAACCGTTAGGGTGAAACAAAGGGCCATGGTAATACACGACATCTTCCATTGCGCCAACTCTATCATCCTTGTATGGAGTAAATATTACCTCTTTCGCCGTGATGTTGTCAAGTTTTTGACGCATTTCTATCAACGCATCCGTTTGTTCCCTATCCTGAGAACCGGAGTACAACCAACGGGTTCCTGTTGGACTACCTTTGCTCCATTCTGGGTTAAGTTTCACATCTTCATTATCTTTGAACAGTACGGGAAGTGATCATAAATCCAAACCTATAACAACCAAAGTTAATTTTTTTAAAACAATCGAATAAACATAAAAAAATCAAAGGAAAAAAACATACTAAAAGAAGACAACTTTCATCAATCCAAATACCTGTATTAGAGCCAAATTCCCATTAATTTGAGAAGTTCGTTCGCGAGATCCCTGGGAAAGATGACCATTCAGATGTGCAACTATGGCAGTCCCCCAAGAGTACTTGTTCACATCTTCCAAGGGATCCAAAAGCTGAAGAAGGTTGGCGCTAACCCTGTTACCTTTGCTGTCGAGAAATACAACCGACGCAAGGACGTACAACAAATACGCATCCGCCACATAACGACATTCCATATCAGAGAGACCTTCATCTTTTTCCTTCTGTTCTGTACCAGCAAACATCTTCCTAATCTCTACAAGTTTGAACTCTTTCTTCGGGTACTTAGTTCCCGGCACGAAAAGCCCATCAGTCTTCTTTTTATCCCAGCCAAACAAGTTCTTGGTCCATGTATAAATTTTATCCCAACTAGGACTTCTCTTGAACTTGTCACTGGTTGATTTACCTTCGACCTGCACCCCTAATATCTGTTGTGCATCATCAGGAGTCAATGTCATCTTTCCAAAAGGAAGTGGGAATGTGTCTACTTCAGCGTAATACCTTTCACAGAAACTAGATACTACAACCTTGTCATACGCAATCACAGAGTTCACAACGGCATTGTACAAACCTGAGTTTTCAACATATTCTCTAACTCTTGCACATTCACCTTTTAGCGGCCACAACTCCAGTTTCTTAAAATAAGATTGGTGCCTGAAATGACGTGCGACATTCTTATGATCCTACAAAACATAAACAAATAAATATTAAAAAAAATATTAGAAAGTTCATATCAACCAACTAATCAAATAGCAAGCAAAGTTGGGATTCTTACGATTGTCTCATAGATGGTATGAGCCCACGATCCAGAATATCCAAATAGATCCTCTAGGTTTACAACTTCGAAGAGGAGACAACATCAAATGAGTAGCGGGAACGTGTCTCGCGCTGGGTGCAATATCAGTTCCATCCTTTTTAACCCTCTTTACCGGCTTCGGATTTGCATTATGTTCTTCATGTTCTATATCTTGTTTACCATCATCATCTTCATCATCCTTACCAGCACTAGCATCCCCCTCATCCTCTTCCTCCTCCTCATCACCACCATTATTACCTTCATCCCCTTCCTCCTCCTCATCACCACCATTACCATCATTTGAATCATCACCATTACCATTATTGTCATCATCCTTATCACTTTCTTCTTCCTCTTCTTCTTCCTCACCTCGTACGGGAGGATCTTCTTGTATCTCACCTTCTTGTATCTCCTCTTCTTGTATTTCTTCTTCTTCACCACTACTGTTAGCGGAAATAACAGGAGAGTCTGATTCTGATGAATCCGACAAATCATTACCTTTGTCTCTTGGTTCGGTCGGCTTTTTAGCGCGTAATGGACCGGCAAGTAAGTATTTATCGTTGCGGGGAGCTTTGGAAGTAGGAGTTATCGTCATTGGAACCTTGTCTTTGGTTTTCTTGGTACTCAAAGAGTAACGTCAAAACGATTGGTGGCTAGAGACCAATGAAATAGAGAACAAATTAAGGTACTCAAATAGGCCTTCTCGAATGTCTATACAGTGGACGCTTTCCTTCCAAATATCCCACCAAATAGCGAAAGGAAGTAGTCCCCAGACCTTCTTCACCATATGAATGCTCTTCTTATTAGACCACTCCCAAATACTCGTCTTAATGTTTTCCGCAAAATCCCATCTCACCCGAAGCTATCCAAGAAATAATTCCACACTTTCCTAGTTTCTGAACAATGCAAGACTAGATGGCTATTTGTCTCTTCTTCAGTTGCACACAACAGGGATTGGCTTGAGTCTACTTTTCATGCTATGAACAAGTAGTCTAGCGTTGGAGCCCCTTTGTGACACAAAGTCCAAACCAAAAAAGATACCTAGAGTGGTATTTTAGGATTCTAGATTTGCTTAGGCCTCTTCCTATGCACATGCCAAAAAAAATGGTGTTTGGCATGCCACTCCGGCATGCCAAACCATTTGCGCCACTATGGGGAAACCAACTGAGCGATCGACTCCCTAGCGAAAGCGATATTGACAATATCGCCAGCGATAAAGACTTTATCACGACGATATTGTCAATATCGCCGCGATATTCACTCTAGCGAATTCGACTATTTCTTCATCGCTATAAATAGGTAACTTTCAAACTCAACTTACCTCAAATTTTTTACACAAAAAATTTCTCTTCTTCTCGATCTATTTCTTTTTCTCAATCTAATTTATTTCTTCTATTTGATCCAAATGGCACAATTAACTCAACTTGATTCGGCAACACAACTTGATTTTTCTGAATAGTACTTGAAGGTGCCGTTGAGAAGATATGTGATAGATTCAAAGAAATAAGTAAGAAGCAAAGAAGTCTCCAAGTTTTGGATATCAACCAAGTCAAAACCGCAACCAAGAGAAGGCCAAGAAAGGTTAAAGGCAAGGAAAATCAAGGCAAAACAAATTTGAAGCCAAAGAAGAAGATAAACAAAGGAGACTCCGTTCATGAGCGCATTGATTGGAAGTTTAGTGAAATGAAGAAGATGAACAAGATGAAGAACATTGTTCCAAATTTTTTTTTTAGAGTCTTTCCAATTATTGTCTAGTTTTATGTCTTGTAAAATGACTATTTTAATTATATTGAAGTTTTTAATTTTGTGAAGTTTAATGAATTTGAAAATTTGACGAATATTGTTGAAAATTAATATTAATTATATTCTTAAACATTAAAAGTATTACAAATATTTAAACTTAAAACACAAAATTAATATTAATTACAAATATTGAAATTACAACACAAATGTTGGACAATATTGGGGCAAATATCTTAAAACCTCGAAACAACTTTCAAAATGGAATTTTTGCCCGTAGATGCGGCGATATTCCACACGACACCTTTCCCTGAAATTCCACCGTGGTTTCACCACTTCTCAAGTTGGACCTTCTCGGCGAAGTAAAGCAACATACCTAGTAACTTCCCGCTTAATTATACCGGCGTCGAACCAAATCTGAAACACTACGACCAGCGTAGGTTCATTGTTTGTTCTTGAAATTTAAAAAAATCCTTTCCCACAATAGTTGGTGATCAAATACCGGCTCCATTGTCAAATCAATATAATTCCTAAATACATTCATCTTACTGAGTTTTGAATTTTAGGTTTCTCCTCACTTGACATCTCCTAATTTGACTTCTCCTAGTTTCACTGTCTACAATTGCACGACAAGCGGCTCTTCGATTTTGGATAATACAGTGGTTTGCCATGCACTCACTAGGATTCATATTATCAGCCATGCTCTCTAAGGAACTGGAAGAGTGATGAAAAGAACTTATAGGGAAACATAAGAAAACCATCTAAATCCAGAGATGTATAGCAGCTAGAAACATAGAAATTGGAACCGAAATTCCACAGGCAAACATCATCCATCGTAGAGTCCAGAACTGAATTAGAGAAATTCCCTAATTGCATAAGTAATTCAGTAACATTCCCAATCTCATTCTCATTTAATCTTCTTCTTTTTCATCAAATCTAGTTTACTTAGACCTCAGTAAAAGTTCATATCTGGTCTGGAATAGGATTCTCAATCTTTTTCCTCAATAGCATGAGCATCTACCTATTCTAGTAGAGCTTCAACTTCGAAATAAACAGGTAGTTGATGCAGAAGAAGTGCAACAATTCCATCTGATTTTGTCACTTGTTTGCTTGGAACATGTTTGATGAACATGATTCTTCAGATCAAGATCGATTATTGATGCGCAGTGAGGAACAACGGAATGATCATGTAAGAGGACTTTGAGGTGGTAATAGCTTGGGGCGGGCAGTGACAAAATGATAAATAGAATTGTTTTGAGAGGAGAAAACATTATGCTGCATTGATATGTTGTCTTCCATCCACCAGATCTCCCATACAAAATCAATACTTTTACATGTATGTGAAAGAGCCATTTGTTGTTGCCCTAAACTAAGCTGATCTAGAGATTCTTCTTCAGCAAATATGGCAGAAGAATTCCACTTAGTTGGAGTTCACATCTAAGAAGAGGAAGAATGGCGGCTTATAAACCCTTTTCTTAGGGTTTTCAAGGAATGGAGAGTGAGATCCTAAAATGATTACTCTCTTGATATCTATCTATACAGCTTTTGCTTGCACCTCTTTTACTTCAGAAATGTACTCCATGGATTCATTATCATGTGTCCCATGGGCCTAGGACCCTAAGCCACAAAGACCCAATGTTCCAAAGGTATCTGCAACAACTAGCTTGGTGTTGTGCACTGAACGGGACGAGTGCATGACAATATAAATTTTCTGACAAATTTGATCAAGGGAAAAAAATCCCTTTTGGCTATCAAGAAGATGTAAGTTGAATTTGGGCAATTAGATAAACTATTAGTATATGTTTCTTTTACAACTGAATATAAAATGCAACCAGGTTACTTTCCCGGAATCATACGCGGATTAATTCCCACCCCTCACCGGCCGGTCACCAGGAACCATAACACAGTGTTAATTGGCATGGCCAGGACTAAAAATAAAGGGAATATCAAGATCAACTAAAATTATGTCAAGAATCAAAATTGAATTTACAATACATAAACAGATAAAATTTGGAAAATTAAATTTCACAATTGGCTGCTCGTTCAACAAACCAACCAGATTTTTTAGCCATGTCTTAACTCGAATCAACCATCTCAATTAACCAGGTCTTGACTTGGATTTCCTTGGTTAGGCTTGTTCAAACTCTCTAGTCTCTACCCCTTTGATTCAAATCATTGATCCTCCAATACATTTAAGAAAATCACACTTTGACTTATAATGGACCAAAGTTTTGTATGTGGCTGTTGTATCTGAATATAAATCAAGTAAAATACAAAGATTTCATGAGTTAGGGTTACAATAAAACAACCAAAAATGAACAGGTAAAATTGTCTTTAATTAAAATTAACTAGATATAGATTCAAAAAAAAAAAAAATCCCCGAATTAGACATAAAAACTTTGAGATAATCCATCAAATTCTAGAAATTTTCTATCATGCGTCATAATTACTGTATATACAAATCTAACATAAAAACCATTGTTTCAACTCCTCTTCTTACTCTTATTCTAGAAACCATGTGTCCCTCCTTTGAGGAAATTAAGTGAACTCGATGGTCTTTCGGATAGTCCGGAACAACATGTTCGAGAAATACGGGTAGAGTTTGATGAGCAGTTCATCCTCGCGCCAGCCAACCACTCCACATGAGTGTAAAACCAACTAAGAGTCAACAAAAAATTATGAATCAGCTTTAGATTATCAAATATCAACAAAAAAAAATACATAAGTACAATTTTCCCTCGACTATCCTGTGCCGGTGCAGAAGCTAAATAAGATGCTTATCTCATAGTTCAAAATCGACATAGTTAGTTTGTTTAAAGTAAGCCCAGAACTCGATCTAGCAATTCAAATCTATTAGATAATAGTAGTTTTTATTCAAAATATGAAATATCTTCAACTTCCCGGACAATCTGCTTCTCCAGATGTAGAATATAAATTGCGAATAAAATGTTCCTGCTGCTATAGGGAGCTGGATAATCCAGCATGGATGAGGTCACATATAGATGTTTTGAGAGGAGAAATCATTATGATGGATAGAGTAATCAACGGAATACATCCAGTACCACCGGAATCCCATACAAAACCACTACTTTTATATCTGTGAGAAAGAGCCATTTGTTGTTTGTTTCCCTGATCTTGAGAAGAGTAAAACAAGAAATTAAAACTTAGAACTCAAATAGAAGAGTAAAACTGAAATCCCCTTCTGGTATCAGTAGAAACCAGATCTAAGAAAGAAGAAGAAGGAGAAGTAGAAAGGCGGCGTAAAAACCCTAGTCTCTCACTGTAGAAGAGATTTAACGAAGCGAGGTGAATTGAAGAACGAAACCCTGATATGACTACTCTTTCCTTATAAACAACCTTTATTTACACCCTGCTTACATCAGATGGTGCACATTTGGATTGAGGGGCCATATAGCATTTTCGATACTGAGAATCCCCAGAATATCAACACCAAATCTCAAGTTATTAATGTCATACCACAATAATTTGCAGGATTAGCCTCACTGGTAATGAAAAAGTATTGTACTACTGGAATTGGTAATGCGTTGAATCAGCTAGAAGATTAGGTATGACATGTGCTACAACTTTCATTGCTTATCTTTTGGGCCGTCATATCCCCGATGAGGGTGTATGTTGCTTAGGGATACATATTGTGGGTGTCGAATGCTTCAATCAACACCACTACGGGAAAATATTTTAGGGTCTGTACCAAAGGTTTCAAAGCGAATTTGGATCATAGACACATGCATTACTACTTCCTCTAAAATTTAATTCAGTCTCCAAGCTCAGTTTTCTGTAATAAAAATATGAGTATACTAAAACATCAATGGAAGTGAGTCAACATAAGGACTGGCTAATATATCCAAGTGATACACATAAGCCAAGCAGTTTTTAAGCATATGAAATCCAACAGATGAAATGAAGTTCAAACCGGAATAATCAATACTTCGGTATATTGAAAATGGAGATAAATTTATTTAGAGTTGTAATAGTGGTGTGTGTTAGCAAATTACAGATTCAGATTAAATGTCGCAGCTAACCGAACTTCTGACAATTCAAAATCTACAAAGACTCTTTTTTAAAAGTAAGCCCAGAACTAAATCTAACAATTCGAGTCTATATGTGGCCGGCCTGATGGTTACATGGGCACCCAACTGATCATTTTGTAAGGGATAAGCTATGGCTAAACAATTCAGAGCTAAGCCATCAGGGTAACCTATGGTGGTAACTGGAAAGCTGATGAATGGCCGGCCTGATGCTTTATGTCTGTTATGGCTAATTATATTTCTACAATGGCTCATTATGTTTATTGTCAGCATCAAATGGATCAATGTCGACCTCTAGATAATTAAGAACAAACGAAAATGCGCATAATGTGCCCCCAACACTGAAAATATATCAGATGACTGCAATGCGGTAGGGAGCCGACCATAAAACTTTACCTATTGCGCCAAGCTCATCCATGTCTTCTACATCCAATAAAATTCCAGCCAAATCTGAAAAATTAAAGGGAAACTTGAATAATATCTTCGTCCCATGGAAATTGAAATTTTTGGAATCAAAATAATTGAAGTTTGCTTTGGAAAACTGATGAAAAAAATGGGATTGGCATAAAACAAAAAATTATCACATCTCTGTCTAGTCGAAAAACCACTTTAACATTTCAATGTCATAATAGTCCCCTATCAACACAAATTTAGGTAACTGTCGGTCAAGGAATAAGCATCAGCTGATGGATCATATATAGTAATAGACTTGATGATTGTTAACCTGGCCCTCCCTCAACCTGATAAATTGACATGACAGTCGGTGTTTCAAAACTTCAAGCGTGATGTGCTTGATTGAAATCCGCTCAATTCCCTTAAAATTCATCACTAGCACTGAACATCATCTCAACTTTAAGGAATGCAAAGTACTATGTTAACTGTTTAGGCCTAGACTTGAATATCTTATTGAGATATATCATAGAGTCTCTGAAGGTGTTCACAGATTCCGGTGGATGGGATACGTTAGGTCTTACTTTGGCCTACTAATCGACATTAACTAGAATGCTAATCATGCCTTTGTTATCAGAAGTCGGTTTGGATAATACTATTCAAGTCTTAAAGATAAAAAGAAATTCTCAATTACGGCAGAAGCTAATGATAGTTCAATATACTAACATCACCAACAACCTTAGATATTCACATTATGCAGTGAAGAAGCCCTGTCAATTACAATTTGCACAATTTGGGATCTTGGATTGCTAATTTGGAGTTACTTCCTCGGTGATTTTTGTTTTCTTCATCAATAGTATACCCATTGCTTCCTTGCTTTTTCTTCTACGACTTGGACCCTAATATGGAACATAGGACATAGGAACCGTTTACAAAATATCTCTTAAATCAATCAACTTATAAATAGACGGGAGCAGTGACCCATGAGTATGAAGGCTGGTTCAAGTTGTCTAACATTAATTCCTCTTCATCTGAATCTATGTCGTTGTTTTTTGATCTCATTTTCTCCATTCGCCATCTCAAGGCCAACGCCTCATCACAGCTTATTCGTATAAAATGATCCCTATTAACAAATTGAGGGATAACTGGTCCCGGAACATTCGTATAAAATGATACCTATTCGCTCAAGGATTCGCCATCTCAAGGCCAACTCCAAGCACATTCGTATAAAATGATCCTGCAGGTTCATGCAACTGTGTTTGCTGTTAATAAACTGAGTTTAATGTCTTCAACTTGGAAGATGAAAGACTTAGTAGAATATGGAATAATATCCCGGTTGCAATATGGTGGTGTATATGGAATGAGCGAAATGCAAGAGTCTTTGAAAGGAAAAAGAAAAATTTGGTTAGCCTAATTAGAAATGTTAAACTCCAAGCGTTCTTTCGGGCGGATTCGAACACAAGGATGTTAGGTCTAACGGCAAATAAGGTGATAGCACTTTGGGACTCTTTATTCCGACCTTCGTGATCTCGGTTTGTTTTTGTTTTGGGTTGCCGAATCTCCTTTCGGCTCCCTTTTCTTATTGCTCTTGATCAGGGCCGGCCCTGAGGCAAGGTCAACGAAGGTTGACTTTGGTTCAGCAGGGAGTGGAGGGCAGCAAAATAAGTTATTTGTCTAAGGGTGGTTTTATGTTGAGAAAAAAAGAAGAAAGGTTTAAATCGTAATTACAAATAAAAAGAGGAAGGCTGGTTTTGTGTTCAGAAAACATTGGAAGGTTTAAATCGTAATTTCAAATAAAAAGAGGATATGTTCTTAAGAGATTTAGGGGCATATTTTAATTAAAGAGCTATTTTAATGGTTTAGTGCTAAATATATAAAAAGCCACATATATTTTTGAGAGACCTATCTTTTTCTCCCTACACTGACTTCCACTTAAGCCACCATCTCCACGGTGGGATTTTGCAGTCACCTGAGGCATCGTTGTGGCAAACATTTCAGGTGTTAAGAAGCCTTAGCAGTGGGACTTCGCTAGTTTTCCAGTATCCATATTTTCTTTCATGGGGATTAGCTTAGTTGTGTATTTCTTCCACTAACATTGACATTAACAATTAGAACTGAACCCTATTAGCCAAAATCATGTCCTTCTTAAGAAAATGATATATGCAAATGCCGCCAGTATCTAGAAATCGTAGTCAACTGACTTAGAGAGTATTACGTCATCGGCATGATCAACCGACAAAAACAGCTCCGATTCCCCAATAACAGGCACAAAAACAGTATCTAGATCACAATGAATTTCCAATGAAATTTGTTTCATGTGCAGAGGAATCGATCATAGATGAAGGAACACATTTTCCATGCATACGGGGTTGCTTATCATTTTACAATCATCTCGAGGGAAAGAAGTATTTCTTAGTTAAAGTTGATCTTTTCATATCTTCTGAACTTCTTGTTGGTAGTACTTCATGAACCATCTCTTGTTTGATAAAATGTAAAAATTGTAAAGTATGTTCTCTTTCCATAACCATTTTGCAACTTGATATATATGCATGTACATTTTTAAATATCGTTTGCTTAATGTATGGAATAATTGAGAAGTATACGGTAGTCTTGATTACCGGAAACGATAGCAGAGAATCAGAGATCATGGGGATGGGGCAGCAGCTTTTCCTTCGCTTTGGGGCAACGAAATCTCAGAGCCGGCCCTGCTCTTGATGTATTCATTGGGTTGAGGTACCCTCTTAAGTACCTCCTTTTCAATGAATTTCCTCTTTGATCGAAAAAAAAAAAATGTCTTCAACTTCAATCTCCTTGCATGGAGAACTTTAATTTCAGTCACATTTCGTTGTAACTTGCGTCGCCGACGTCCCAAGGATGTCGGTTACTCACTCATTTGTGTACCTCAATGCTGTTAAATAAAAAACAAACTACACTTGCATAAGAAATTTAAATAGGTAAACCAACTTCCGGGATCGAGTCACTGCCGTCCTTGCCTTACTCAGTGGGTTTAATAAAATATCGGCAGTGTCTTGAGCCTAAGATTATACTTGTATTATTTTAGGTCAGTGCAAGTAATCTTTAATCATTGTGGCTCTAGTCAGTCAGTCAAGCTCTTAGTGTTGTAACTCAAATTCGTTAGTGATACGGGACGTATTAGGAAATTTAAAAGTATATTCCAAGATATATTCCAAGATATGGCTATATCTTGGATATCTATCAATTTTAGCATTTTATTTATTAGGATTATTATTTGCTTTATATTCTTTTATGAGAATGATATATTCTCTAGGCTATTTTAGTTATATTTAGATTTAGGTTAATTTTTTAGACGGTTATATAAGCCCATTTATTCTATCACTGTAACAAGCTTGGATTAGCTCGTTAAATGAAAATATCATTTGGTTAAAAACCTGTTTTATTCTCTTTGAGAGTTTGATCATCATTGATCGTTATTCGTCACTTTGCTCCTGGATTGGAGTTGATTATCGTTATTGGATCCTATTTACCGGAGTGGATTCTCCGCGTGTCGGTTTATATCTAAATCGTTTCCGTTGTGCCATATCAGGTGGTATCAGAGCAGGCTTTTCCTGTGATGTTCATTTGTGGGTTTTCACCTAGAAGAATCAGTTGAGGAGTCCCGTGAAATCTAGGTATTTTATCTACTCCCTCCGTCCTAAATTAAGAGTCCGCTTTGACTAAGTCAAGATATTAAGGAAATCCTATAAATTGTCATGACTAGCCCTTGACTAGCCTATTTAATGTTATATTATTACCAAAACTAAATTATTAGTGTTAAAATAAGTAGAAGTTTATTAGGAATTTTATAACTATTCATAAATGTTTTTATTTAAAAAAATGAATGACAATTAATACAAAGATATTGAGTAAGTTTTTTTCCATAAATATGGTGATATTATTTAAGATTTGGATCTTAAAAATGATTTTATGATTATAAAATAAAGGGTATATTTGATACTTTAAGGGAAAAGTATGTCTATAGACAGAGCGGACAGATAAAAATGGACATACCAAAGTAGAAATTAGGACAGATAAAAACGGACAGAGGGAGTAATAAAAAAAAAGAAAGAAAAAAGATCGTTTCATCATCAAGGTGCGTAGTTTCCTTTACACCAATCAGTTGCTCATCAAAAATATCTTGTGAATGTTAGTTCCGTCAAGATTCAAGATGCAGGAACAACACTATGCTTTTCGTAGTCGATATATATTGGAAAAGAAACTTTGGGATTTTGTTATCCATGGTGGCTGTGAACAAAATTTGGTTTCCATCAAAATGGAGGAAGCTTTGGGTTATGATATGGACTGGTATCCTGTCCCGGATCAGATAAAATGGGTCAACAACCACAACGAAGGTGTAGTTACTTGTTTGGGTGTTTGCAAAATTCCAATAGCAATCGGCAAGTGTTACTCCGACACCATATTTTGTGAAGTTGTTGATATTGACATTTGTGATGTTGTGTTGGGTGCTTCGTGGTTATTTGACGTTCGAGCAAGTTGTCGTGATAACATTTGTGAATTCATATGGGGAACCACCAAGGTCAAGCTAATGCCGGGTAAACGGTCGTTGAAGGAAACAAGAGCTGAAAATATGCCAAAAATGGTAAATGAAGACTGCTTCCCAGATCGGTTAACTGAACAAAAGGAGACTACAGTGGCGAAGGCTTTCCATGGAGGCCTATTTTCCAATTTTTATGACAGTTCACCTAATTCTTATAGAGTTCGAGTGGACAACGCATGGAAGTCCTCATGCGAATTTTTGTACTATAATACTAAGACAAAGACATACCAAATACCGACTTGGTGGATGCATATAAAGATCCTGAAGTTGAATTTGTATCACGAACATTTAGTGATCCCGATGCATAATTCGAGGCTTGGCTGTGTTTCAAGTGGGAGTACTAAAATTCTTACTTCCACTTGCCATTTCCAATATAAACTGGAGACGAGTTTTGTCGCAGTGGGGGAGCCTGATACGGGACGTATTAGGAAATTTAAAAGTATATTCCAAGATATGGCTATATCTTGGATATCTATCAATTTTAGCATTTTATTTATTAGGATTATTATTTGCTTTATCTTCTTTTATGAGAATAATATATTCTCTAGGCTATTTTAGTTATATTTAGATTTAGGTTAATTTCTTAGACGATTATATAAGCCCGTTTATTCTATCATTGTAACCAGCTTGGATTAGCTCGTTAAATGAAAATATCATTTGGTTAAAAACCTGTTTTATTCTCTTTGAGAGTTTGATCATCATTGATCGTTATTCGTCACTTTGTTCTTGGATTGGAGTTGATTATCGTTATTGGGTCCTATTTACCGGAGTGGATTCTTCGCGTGTCGGTTTATTTCTAAATAGTTTCCGCTGTGCCATATCAGTTAGCCAGTCAAAAATCCTCTATCCTCTCTATACCAATCTTGGAAAGACTACTACACTCCAAGATGAAGATCTACTACCACTAGTGTTGAAATTGAACTTCTTAATTAGTTTCTGCTGTCCTATGAGTAACTAAATAATGTTGTTATAGCCTATCTTAATCAGTGGCCATCCCTTGCAATGTATGCGAGAGAGTTGCAACATTAGTCGTTTCAGTTTGTTTGTGAAATGTATATTTAATTAGTAATCTTCATGTATGACTTTTTGGAACTACGGCTTGTTAAGTTATGATTGCAACCTAAGTTGAACATATATTACATTGAGCATATGCCTCTGAGGTTTATGTATTTATCTATGGATTGCCTTGTTTAAATTTCAATAAGTATTAAAAATGTTTATACTCAGTAGTAAGCAACAACAGATCCCAACATCACCGCAACAGAAAGAATGGCAGCCAATTATTTTAAAGCACCATCAGCAACCACAATGTATTCGAGTATTGAGTTTTCCTCTTAAAAAATTAACTTACTTTTATTTTACAGTCTTCCGATATAAGTGCAGGCTTGCAGATCTTGCTAACCAGCTAACCGAAGATTCTATGCAATTTCTTCTGTAAAGAATGATGTTCTAATTTCCTTGTTACTACAGAAGATATCCTTTTAACGTAAGTCAATCTCCAAGCTGGTCTCCTCATGCAGTTGGTACAATTGAGATAAATGTAGATGCTACTACTAAAGACTACGAGAGCTCATTGGCAATATTGCCAAGATCAAAACTACAAAGTGCAACAATATCAAATGCATTACGCAAAAATTCATTCCTCAAAAGACACGAGAGCTCTGTTGGAAATAGCTTTTTCTACTTGATTAACTCAAAATGACAAAAGTTAATTTAGGAACTTAAAACTTTTTAGTGGTACAAAAAAAAACTTGCATCTGGGAACGGCTCTTGCGCCCTATTCAGAAAGTGTGAGCCGTTAGATTAAAGCAGATCAACGATGACAATTTTGCCCTAAACTGCACTCTAAGCCTTATAAGTGGAGCTAGTTCCAGAAACAGAAACAGAAACATCAAATTAATGGCCCTCACAATGACTTTTCGTCTCAGAAAACCATGATCTGTTGTTGCGGTAAACCTGTGAGTTCTAAAATTCGTTTCGAGATGATCTGTGGAATCAGCTTGTCCTTGTTTGTGAGGCTTTGGTGTTGTACTAAGACTCTCGTCAGTTGGTTCTATACAAGCTTTTTCAGCATAAAATGTTTCCTATGGCATAAATCTGAGTTTATATTAGTTAATCCATCTTAGCTAGCTAGTCTTCTGCTACTTTTTATATGTAAATTTCAGATTATTAAATTGTTATTTGCATCTGTGGCTTGTTCTTTGGTCTCTGAATAGTTTCATTTGGTTACTTCTATTTGATTGTGGACATAATTCCTCTATATCTCTATATAAATCCTGGAAAGACTATACAGTTGAAGATGTAGATCTACTACCATTAGTGTTGAAATTGAAGTTCTTAATTTCTACTGTCCTTTTGAGTAACTAAAAAAATGTTGTTATAGCCCATCTTCATTACTGTCTATCTGAATTCAGTTTGTATGTGAAATGCATGTTTAATTGCATCCTAAAATGTATGTTACTTTGAGCACATGCCTTTGCTTTTAAGCACCATCAGCAACCACAATGTTCTCTTGTATTGATTTTTCCTGTCAAAAGATTAACTTACAATTTTCCAGTCTTCTTATCTAAGCCCAAGCTTGCAGCTCTTTCTCACGGCTAATGATTTGCAAGTCTCAACCGTGCAGTTCAGTACTGTTTTCTAATAGATAGGTTGTGGATATAATCAGTAGTACTTGAGTATTGATAAATTAGAGCAACTCAAGAATTCTGTAAGACGTAGAAAAATAGAACAAAGACTGAACTTTAGAAACTAGTTTTGTAGTACTTAGAACTTTAGAAACTAGTTTTTTAGTACTTAGATTGATACTAGAAAAGGATTACAATAAGGTGGATTTTATAGCCTTACAACTGACCATCTAGGGTCTTCTAAATTAGTATTGATAAATTGGCAAGATTTACGCCGAGAAAGGCACTTATGACTATGAACAAACTGAAAACTGCAACCTAACTGAATAACGTTTCTAAAAACTAGGCACCCTAAAAGTCCTTCATTTGACTGGAAGAAATTTTGGGGTCTGAAAACTATGCCTCAAAAAGTCCTTTAAATGGAGAATGCTTAATAATGGTCTGCCAGCTTCGTGGGCAGTGCGATGAAACTATGAATCATCTCTGCAATGTCATATCACTCAAGGTCTCTTATGTGCTTCTCACCTTTTTCTTACAGTAGTTACTGCAATGCCGCAAGCTCAAATTCTGCAGTTCGTACAATTAAGATAAATGCAGATCTTACCTAATCTCTGACTAGGTACAACAGAAATATCCGGTTTAGATAAGGGTTATTCTGGTAAATCACACACTTCCCTTATAACGGAACCAAAGCCCTAATGTTTTTGGTAGATGTTTAGTTTGAGAGTGGAGGCTTTCAGTGTATGAGTGAGGCGGAAAAACCAGTAGCCGGAGTAGTTCTTCTTGCCGTTTCCAAAATCTGATGGAGGGTATGATGTTGGAACGAGAACCATTACACATAGCTTGGTGGAGATCAAAGAGAAGAGAGAAGACATAGATCCTTGAAATTGTAGTCATAATGACTTATCCTCTCAAATATAAATTGTTAGTTCCCTTCTTATCCATATGAGGCGCAGAATTTGGTAAGATCTGTAAAAGAATTTTGTTGGTGTTCGGTATTTTCATTCTTGATCTTAGCCCTCTATTGACATTCATGTTTTTGATTTTTCTATGCAGGGTTTGTCTCATATCTGTATGTGAGATTTCACCTAATAAGTCCTGCAGCATGTCCAGGCTCTCATTATGGTAATACTGGTAATCAAATTAGAGATTTTGTAAGTTTCTCACGGTTTCCAATTGGTTTTATTTAAGAAAAAATTTCAGGGTGTTTTCATTTCTGATTCTTGTACTGCTGTATGTATTTTTGTAACTTTCTCTTGTGAATACAGAAAGATGAGTTTAGAGCTTATATTTCAGTTGCTAGTGTAGATTTTCATTGCCGATCTTATTGGCTATTACAAGTGTTCGCTTTGGATTTGCTTCATCTTTAATTGTTGTTAGTTTTTGATGATATTTTGGTGCTTAATAGAATCTGTATCTCATTGCTAGTTATGCTTGAATCGATATTTCCCTGCATATTTTTTTTGTTGAATCAGTTCTATTTCTCAATCACTCCTACTAAGGCAACTCAAACACTAATATGTTTGTTACAGTGCAATTGGATCATATCGGAGCCTGTAATCTATCCACTTGGCGTTCTGCGTTCATGGATTCTAGTAAGCCACGATACCAATTGATGGCTTGGCAAGCTGTACGAAATTTACAACCAAAGAAACCCTTTACTCGAAGATAACACCCTGGGCTGTGTCACAACATTTCTGTTGATTTTGATTCAAGATCAGATGGAGTTTCATATTTGGAACGTGCCAAATCTTAGATTAGAAGACATGATCTTGTACTTTGTTGAATTTCTGAATGTTGTCTACCGTTATTGCATAAATACTTTGGTGCTTGGTAGAAACTCTGATTAGAAAGGCCTAGTGGTAATGCTTGTCAATCACCGTTATTGCATAAGTACTTTAGTGCAGTAATGTGAAGATCAGTTTTGAATGTTGTATAATTTTTTATACCTTAAAATTTTTATGCAGATATCTTCCCATTATTTTTTCGCTGAATTAGTTCTGTTTCCAAGGTCATGTATATTTACACGGCACTATAATGATATTAGTATGACTAGGTAAATGTTTTTAGCTGAAGTTACACTTACAGACATGTATGTACTTTCGCTGTTGAGTGGGAGCGTAGTGGTTTTGAGCTGCATCTGTTGAAAGGTTATAGTGTGTACTCTGAGATCCTCTCTAATTAAATATCCATGCTTCTTGCCCATGATTTTTTGGTCTTTGAATCAAATGCTCTTATTGCTGCAACTACAAGGGTGGATTTTGTTGGGTAAAGTTGTTCGTGATACCAAATCTTTCTATGGACAAATTACAAAGGGAATTTTGCTAACTGTGGCGGCAATTTATATTTCAGGTATGTTGAGGTACATTAGTTGTGTCCTTCGATATTCTTTTGGTATGCATCTGTAAAAGATTGTTGTAAACATGAATTTCAGAGCTATCCTTCTTAGATGTCCGCACAGCAAATTTAAACCCTCTTTTCTTCCAAATTTGGTTTGAATGTCATCTGATGAATCCCTGCTTGTAGTAGCAAACTGAATACCCATCTCGAGTAAGGATAGCTCTAGTTTGGCCACGTTTGGTTGAGATAGGGGTAGAGATATGGTAGACCAAGAGTATATCTCCTACTAATAATTTGTAAAGTTCACAATCTGGGTGTATTATGGCATTAAAACCAACTATCATATCCGATATAATGTTTTTATTCAACCAAATGCTGAGTTATAGTCACCTATTCACTAGGCATGCAACTGGTTTTTCTGGTTCAACCACTGTTCACAAACAACCAAATATAGATAAAAAATTAAAGTTTTATGAGATTAGAATTACCTCAAATAACCTCAGAAAAAATACCTCGGCTGCAATATTATGAATACCTAAAATTCCAAGAACGTAACCCGAACTCTTGATTCCAATTGTTGCGGTAAAACCCAGCAGAAGCGATTTGCAATATTAGGATTACACAATGGTATTCTAAAGATTACAAAACACGAACTAGAAAAGAAACGGGACAAAAATTTAACGAGGTTGAATCATCGGGAAAAATAAGAGATTTATATATTATGGTATTGGAAAAACATATAAACCGAGAAAGAAGAATTTTTAGTGTGTTTTTTCAAGGTTCTTTACTAGGTTATTTATATACACATAGGTAAGGAATAATTAAGAGTTAACAACTCTCTTATCATCGACTAGAATTGGTTATCCCAATTCCACGGACTGCTCAAGTTTGAGTTCATCTCAAGCTCTCCACCGACCTATCTATCTACAAACGGTTATAGAGTTCCATACAATTTTAGACTCTCACAAAACCCATGTCCTATAATCCAGGCTCCAACACCAACCTCAATTGCCTATAAACTAAATCCAATTTCCCCAAACATCTTAATTCTTAATATTTGCTTTCTTAGCATTCCCCAACAAAAAAATGAGAACTAACATTATTTTTTGATGGAATATAATTGCTCGACGGCGTTTTTAGAGTTTTAAATTTTCACTTTTAAAATGGCTTACTGGCCTGCCAACTGAAGTAAGAAAACGGGGTGAGGGTTCAATCATTTTCGATCATTTATAGTGCAAACAGTCCATTCTAAACTCTGGAGGCTTCTTGTTGAGAACAAAGTGTGACAGGTTCACGTAAACAACAAACTAAAAAGTTGGTATTTTCACCTCCCGAAATTAGCGTGGGGTGCCATATGCCATCATTTTCTGGTCCACTCTTTATTCAAGGCCTCATTTTTCACAGGGGTATGGGAATTATCAGAAACTATATTCGAAAAATCTCGACTTAAAACTTAGCGCCTCAATTAAGCATGAGGTTCATTAAACAGTGCCAAAACAAGAGTTCATCCGATTCCACACCACTATACAATAAATAAGGGCATATATAAGAAAAACCCATCTTGAAAATTGTATTCCGCCTATCTAATGGGACTACAAAAATTGAAAACTCCGCCTATATATTGGGGACGAAGGGAGTAATAGTGTACGTCATTTACCTTTTCAAAAAATGTAATTCTTGTATTTTGCACTATGTGAAAATTCCGATGAACATATTACTTGCCATGTTATTGTTATACCTTGTCTTTTTGCTTGAGCTATCCGTTTTGTACTAAAACATTTTGCTTGCCAGTTCGGTTTTATAACAATCTCAAGGATTAGAATTTTAATGTTTTTCATGGTTTGTGAGACCAGAAAGTAATGTACTTGCCAAATCTGGCATTGCATATGTTCTGACTCTTTAACCAAATGAAGGCTGTCTATTGAGTTTCTCAAATGTGCGGCTCTGACGTTAGAACTAAGAAAAATAAGATCGAGAGCCACCAGGCATTATTACAAGCAAAAATCATCCTGTAAACACCAATGTTTTGCTTGTACGTTTGCAGCGTTGCTCATTTTTGCCACTCGATACTAACGCATTCGGAATTGTTAATGTTGGATTTGGCAGGCAACATCTCTGGAGCCTGGAAGGTGCAAGATATGAAACAGCTGAATCTCTATCCTTTTGTGAAGTTCTTTTTTGGGGTGACAGTAAGATGATGACAATATATGTTGGTAGTATCAAAGCATAATGGAACTCAGTAACATCTTTTGGACCATATAATATATGCTGGATAATGACTTATCCTCTGGAAACCAAGTTGTTTTTAGCCTTCGGAACCGGGTATTGCGCAGTAGCACCCGATCTCGGCGATCTTTGTCAGGTAAGATCTGCACAATAATGGTGATGTATTGTTTGATAATTTTTATTGTCTTAGCCCACAATTTTGACATTCTTGTTTTTTTGGTTTTTCTGTGCAGGGTTTATCTCATACTTCACCAGGTCTTTGTGCAAATTCTCTTTTGGTTGGAGAAACGCATCAGAGATAGATTGGTTGAGAAGGTATCACCAGGTGTATCTTCATCTTCCTCTACGGACTCTGGAGAAACTGAATAGTGAAATATCTCAGTTGGAGATTAATTACCAAATTGCAACCCTGCAGTTCATTATTCACTAAGTTTCTTCATTATCAATTACCAAATTGCAGTTAGCTGGAAATTCTTTAAGAGATGCAAATTGTTGAGCCAATATGGATTTACTAGTCAGTCAGTCTAGCTCTTAGTGTTGTAACTCAAACTGGTCAGTTGCCTCTCTACTCTCTATACCAATCCTGGAAAGACTACTACACTCCAAGATGAAAATCTACTATCGTTAGTCCTTTCAGTTTGTATGTGAAATGCATGTTTAAATAGTAATCTTCATGTATGACTTTTTCATGTTGTTAATTGTGGCTTGTTCAGTTACGATTGCATCCTAAAATGTATGCTATTCTGAGCATATGCCTCCGAGGTGTATGAATTCAGATTTATGTTACTTAGAGCATATGCGTCCAAGGTGTATTGAAACAACATACATCACTGCAACACAAAATCATTGTTGGCAACATTGTTTCAAAAATCATTGTGGCCATTTCAAAGCACCATCAGCAACAACAATTCTCTCGTATTGATTTTTCCTGTCAAAAGTTTAACAAACTGAAAACTCCAACCAAACTGTGAATAATGTTTCTGAAAACTATGACCCCTAAAGTCTAAAATTCCGTATGGAGGATGCTTAACAATGGTCTGGGTGCGTGCTCGCAAACCTAACTATAAATCATCTTTTTCTGCAGCCTTCATACACTCAAGGTCTCCTATTTGCTTCTCACCTTTATCCATACAAGACCTCCAAGTCAGCTTCTTAGATATTAAAGATGGGGAAATTCTTTTGGCTCGTTTGCTTGTATCTTATGGTGCAAAATGATATTTGAAGAAAAGGCTCCTTGCATCAGTAAAAGTCCTCTATGAGGCTTCAACCCTATACACTAATTATCTGCGGTCTGCAAGACTTAAATTCTGCAGTTGGAATTATTGCTAGAAACTCAAATGGCAGGTCTTCTAGCAGTGAATCACGTAATTTAATGAAAAGCTCCCTCTAGAAAGTTATTATCAAGATAGTCTCCGGAAAAAGTGCTTGCTCGGTGGTCGGGCTACTACCGAAATATCTGGTTTGGATAAGGGGTATTCTAGTAAGTCAAACCCTTCCTTTATAAGTGAACCAAATCCCTAATATTTTTGGTAGATATTGAGTGAGAGAGGAGGTTGACGGCTGTGTGAGTGAGGCGGAAAAACCAGTTGCCGGAGTTCTTCTTGCGGTTTCCAAAATCAAAATGGGGGAAGAAGAACCATTACAGATAGCTTGGTGGAGATCAAACAGAAGAGAGAAGACACGGATCTTTGAAATTGTTGTCATAATGACTTATCCTCTCAAATCTAAATTGTTGGTTGTTTGTGGCTTTCTAGCACATGTTGGGCGATGTCACCCGCTCAATGGAGTCTTTTTTCAGGTAAGCAGGATGGTCTTATATTTATTTCCAGATTCTCTTTGGATGGGGAAACAAATAGAGAAATAGATTGGTGGAGCTATCACCAGGTAGCGTCTTCTTCTACATCCAGACTATCTTTGAATTGAGAACTAGAATAAATAAATAGATTCAGTTGGGAAAATGAAGTACTGATCCGTTTGCGCCTGCAGTGGCATGCACCTGTTATATTGGTAATCATTGAATTAGAGATTTTTTGAGTTTCTCACAATTTCCAAATTGGTTTTAGTTAGAAAAAATTTCAGGGTGTTTTCATTTCTGATTCTGGTAGTGTTGTATGCACTTATAACTTTCTCTTATGTTGAACATAGAAAGATCAGTTCAGATCTTACATTTTCGTTGTAGACCTTATTCGCTATCATAAATATTTTGTTTGGATTTTTACTTCATCTATAAGTGTTGTTAGTGTTCAATTATAGTTACATTAACTACATGGTATTATGGTGCTTGTAGAACCAGTGATAATTATGCTAATTGATATCTCCCTGCATTTTTTGTTGTTCATAATTTACATTTAACTCATGTAAGTACGCATATCTTGGTCTGAGGCTCCACCATCTAGAACATAACATGAACCTTGACGCCTCCCGAAAGCCAACACACCTAGTTTATTACAAAAACTAGAGAATAAGTTTACCATTTAAGCTCCTTGCGGTCGTTCCCACTACCACCAGTGTTGTCAAGCCTTCACGTCATTTGAATTTTATACACTTGCAGTTTGTAGTCCACCAGTTCATGACCTTCATGGATTCTGATAACGAAAGGTACTGATTGATGCTTGGCAAGCTGGAAGAAATTTACAACCAAATAAATCTTTACCTGAAGATCACACCTTGGGATGTCTCGTTGCATTGTTATTGATTTGTGTCCATTGGTCAAATCTTACCAAAGGTCAGAGAGAGTTTCAGATTTGGAACTTGCAAAATCTGAGATTAGAAGAGATGCTGCAACTTGAAGTTTGTTAAAATGTTATCTGCAGCAATGTCAAGATCTTGTACTTTGTTGCTGGACCTTGTCTATTGTTATTGCATAAATACTTTATTGCTTGATAGAAACTTTGATTATAATGCTTGTCAATTACCAATAAAGAAGGTGCATGTCAGTTTTGAATGTTGTACCCTTTACTTTTGTGCTTGCCCTAGTAACCTTGTGTTAGTCAAGGAATCCTAGACATTTTGCGATGCTAATTGTACTTCATTACAGAAAAGTCATGAAAACTCAAAATTTTACTTGGATCAACTGAAATGTGCCCAAATATCAATTTCCTGTATTTATAGAACCGGCATGTCCTTTGCTGTCTTTATGTTGTATCCTTGTTGGTTTAGGAGAAATGTAAAAGAGAACAACACAAACTTTTTCAACTTAAAAGAGGGAAGCTTCCCTGAGACATCCATTCCTCCTGAGCTCCTCCGATGTCTTGTGCAGTTCACATCCTAAGTGGAGCCTGAGTTCCATTCCTCATCTGCACCATAATCCAATCTTGTCAAATCACTAAACCCTCGTGTAAGGTCTAAGGAAAAGAGACACTATTTAGACACTGCAGTATAGTCTCAGGGGCCGGCCGGGGGCCTCCTCCTCCTCATTACCGGGCTGCAGACAATTGTCCATTGGGATTAGCCCAGGGGCATTTTTAGTAAAATCACACAAAATATCCTTTATATTGAATCAAACCCTAGGATTTCATTAGAAGTTGTTTTACTCAAAGAGATTGCGAAGACCGCCAGAGTGAGGCGGCGTTGAGGCCTGAAGGAAAAACCAATAACTAGTTCTGCTTGCTGATTCCAAAATCAGATGCGGGTATATGATTGGAGTTTTGATTTTTTGCGGGAACCTCTGCAGATTAATTCCTTGGAGATCAAAGAGGAGAGACACAAATCTTTGAAATTATTGTGATAATGACTTTTCCTCTCAAATCTATGTAGTTTCACTACTCCTTCCATTCTTCCGGTAAGATCTGTATAATAATTGTGTTTGATTTAATTCTCTTGCACACAAGGCTGGCATTCATATTTTGGTCCTTCTATGCAGAGACTCCGACTGCAGCATCAGTAGTATTGTTGGCTCTTGTTGTTGCTCATCTACAGAACACTTAAACTGGAGAAATAGATCAATTATGCAGTACTACTTGTCATAGAAATTTGTTGTGTTAGTTGGAATCTGTTGTAGGGTGTATTCATATCTGAACTTTGGAGCTTACATTTCAATTGAAATTATTCTTTGTAGACCTTACTTGCTTCTACCAATATTCAGTTTAGATCTATAAATGTTGTTGTTTGTTTCTTTTGATAGTTACATTACATCCGTATTTTGGTGCTTATTGAACCTTGGATCAGAATAAAATAATACAAGTGATGATAATGCTTGCCAATTGCCTATAAAAAAAACTTACGTAGGTTCATATCAGTTTCAAATGTTATCTCTTTATATCTTAGAGCAAAATTTATTTCCTGTTTACATTATAGAGATAATATTATGACCAGGCAAATATTTATAACTGAGGTTACATACGCATGAATTGTTACATTTATATGTGGGAGTGCGCTAGTGATTCTTTGTTGGTTGAACTACTAAAAATGAGCATAATATGGAGGGATATATTGTACACTGTTGCATCTTTAGGAGGGATATATTGTACGCTGTTGCAGCTCCTTTCTAAGTACATTATGGTTCGGTGAAATGGTGGACTGGTTTGCGCTCTGCCTTCAGTTTTTACATGTTCCCATATTTGCATTTCTCTCCTCTGAGCTGCAATGTAGGCTTTTGTTGCAGTCTTTAAATTGAAACTATATCTAGCCTACTTTAAGTACCCATGCTTCTTGCTGTTACTACTTTTAAGTTAAGTTCATTTAGCAATCAATGGTTCTT
>JAJJWW010005124.1:0-27110 GCA_023531295.1 Papaver armeniacum | reverse complement strand
CGTTTAGAGTTCCAATTTTGATAAACGACCCCTCCAAAAGTTTTTAAATATTATATTTTAATAGTTAAAAGATTAGACTTTAATGTTTTAACTTGAAACGGCTGATACATTGCCATGTACAATCTATTTTTTTCTTTTTTCAAATGACTAATAATATGCCTTCTAATGTCCACTTTCAACCACTCCTTCACCGAAAGGAGTGTATGGTAGTGTATGGAGTGAAGGAGGGTTGAAAGACCCATAGTAGGGGCAAATTAGCTCAAATTGGTAGTCACTATTTCATTTTGAAGGAGTGACACTACCCATTCTCACGCTGGTATGCTTTAATTATACCATAAAATGGAGTAAATTAGACAATGACAAGAAACAAAAGCAAAAAGAGTGCCACAAGACCTAACGTTTGATTTAGATAGAGAATAGAATTACCAAATCCAGTACAGCTGGGAATGAAGCTGATTGAAGCTGAACTATCCATTACCAATGCTAGCTATAGTATGATCATAATCATCTTTTGTTTGTGTCGTTCCTTTAAATTTTCTTATTAACAAGTTGTTATTGTCAATCACTAATTCACTATATAAGTATAAATAACAGATAATGCAATATTCTTTTTTAGGAAAACCCACTTGACTAGCACGCTTCTGCATTATGTACTTTTAGCTAATCTTTCATTGTGGTTGTTTGGATTAAGTCATTAAAGTGATAGCTAGATACTCCTCCGTGTCCCAAATTAGATGATCTAGTTGGTTTTAAATTTTGTCCCATAATAGATGAGCTATTTCACTAATCAAGGGGTATCTCTAAAACTACCTTTTAATTGATTATTGTTACCATAAGAAATATGTATAATTTGATAGCCATGTTTATATTCGTTACATAAGTGTTTTAAAATGCTTTTCAAACGGTATAAAATTTACTAAAAACCGTGATATAGTTTAAGAGATAAATCATTTATAAGTTTTACTAATTATTATCCATAAGGGTATAATTGTAAAGAATCTTAAACATACTCCCTTTCCTCATTGCCTTAAGAATTGCGAAACTATAACTAACTCATCTAATTTGGGACGGAGAAGTACTAGATACCAAGAGTGTCTTTGATTAGTGTTTGATATATGAACTAGAAGTTATATTGACAGGATATATACGGAACTTCTCTTATCGGATTAATTTTAGAAAAGCAGCATTAGTATAAAATATACTGGAAAATTGTACTTTATTGGACCTCTAATAAGTTCTTATCCATGTCACACTAAAAAGTCTTATTCAGAAACTAATCTCTTTTTTTCTTTCCGTTGCACATAAAGTTAAAGGTAAAAGATCTATTTTGAGAAAACACAACAACAAAGACGTCGGATTGAGTGTTTCGGTGTTTATATCTGGTGTGAGTAGTGTCGAAGAAGTATGGATATAGCTATGCTATGAGACGTAATTTGGTGGAAGTGTGACTGCTTAGCCAAAGGTGGAAGAAGGTTGGTATAGTGTATTGTTAAGGATGCCATAAACTTGTATCATGTTTACATCTCAAGAAAAATATAGAAGTGACACACTGGTGTGAACGAGGAATCCTGGTATGTAAGAGATATCTTTGTCATATCAACATGTTAGAAACTTAAATGATGCTATCGACTAATTTGCTTATAATCAGATAATAGTTTCCAGTTTCCACACTGATAGTTGGTGGCTCTAAAACGAAATTCCTGATTCTGGCATATGACGTAAACTACCTAATACGGACAAGGAATTGAATTCCAAACTTTCAAGTGGAAACCAACTCAAATCTCCACCTCCATATTATTATACGTACTTTTGTTACCTTCAATTTTTGTTGTCTAGTGTGTATCCATGATCATTACTGACGATGGTTTTGTTTTCTTCCCAGAATGTGCCTTTTGCCGGAAGTATTAAGATAATGTCACGTGGATGATTAAAGTTATTGGGTGATGATACCAGTGATCTGAGTTTGAAACTCACTAGCACCAAATTCTTTACCGATTAATAAAAAGGAATTCTTTACCAAATTTTTCATCAAATTCTTTACCGATTACGAAAAAAAAAAAGTTTAACTCCTAGTGATCAATGATTTTGTAATTTATCATGTGAAATATATAATCAATTCATTTTCTTTTTCATTTGTAATTAACTATATATCTCCATAGAGGATTATCTGTAAAGGTGCAGGGGATCACTTAGCTATCATATAACTGTAGCTTCTAAAGTTTTTCGTGAAAATGATTAAAGTTTCGTAGTATTAGATTTGTGATAAACCTATAACCTGAATGGGACTAACTTAGAATCCAGAAGCTAATAATAAGCATTGTTAACTAACACTACAGTGATATTAAACTCACATACATAATCCAACATTAATAATAATACAATATGATAAGTACAGGAGGTTATATGTGCGGTAATATGATAAGTTGGTATACGTATAAGAGTACACACGCAAATGCTAAACTATATTATGCATCTTAACATCTGGAGAATTATATATATATATATATATATATATATATATATATTATCTTATGGTAATGTAATTTCATGTACTGTTAGAATAACATGTGGGATGGAATCCTCGCCATCAGAAACCGGTACTATAGCAGTAGAATCTGCCACACCTCTAAATTTTGCCGAACGAGAAAGTTCATGAACTGATTCCGAAATTCTTTCAATGTATGTGATTATCTCAATTAGCAGAGAAATAACTGTTGTAGTTGGTATGATCTGCAATAATTCAGTTTTCTCCAGTTTAGCTTCTTTTAGGGCCATTTTCAGGTCTTCGGCTGCAATTCTCGAGGTCTTTAAGTGGGTAATCACAAACTGCGGATGCGTCATTGTTTTGATTGAGGATGATAACTCCATCAAAGCTTTGCTAGATTCAAAAGTCATCTTTGTACACGTTTCTTGTATTTTCTTCTTAAATTCCTGTGATGATGCCTGTAATTAGCGTATAGAAGCTTTTGGTCAGATGTGGTTGACTTAAAATGGAGCAGTATGTTTTTTTTAGTAGTCAAGTGACCTTTGTATAAGCTAAAAAAAAAAAAAAAAAAACTAGAAGTGGTGGTATGCCATATTACTTGGATTTCAGAATTGATGCAACCATTAAGAGCTTCCATTTGACATGCACATTGACGAGTTATGGCTCCAATTTTCAAGTAATGATTCCATGGATGACGAAACCTGAAACGCCCGTGTGGTGGTTCCCATTTAGCAAAATTTGCCTGCACAATTCAGAATTTCTATGCATCATTAAATCAACTATAAGCCAGTGGAAGCAATTTTTGTGTGCGGATGCCGTAATTAAGATTTTCTCACCAGTGATTCTTCAGCAGTCATGGAAGTCAAGACACTTTTGTATCCGCAAAGGGGCTTCTTGTTCTGAGAAAGCAAAACATTTTCTTCATTCTCATTTTTTCCAAAGTATTCCTCTTCAAATCCTTGTAAGAAGTCACCAAGCTTTTCAATGTTCATAGAAATCAGATTGTGAAGATCTTTGCCAGCCCACACCGGGCATACAAAAATAGATATGAGAATACACGTACAACTACCAACTATTATTGTTGATAATCTTTGATGGGCAAGTTCTATGATCTTTTCAACTCTATAACCAGATACAGACACCAGGCTAAATGTCAATATAAATATTAACACTCCATAATCATATCTAGCCTTGATCGTTGGAAAGAACCGTGAAAACGATGACGCTGCAGCTGCAAATCACCCACAATTCTCATTTGTTAGATTCCAATATATGCACATATATATTACATATGGAAAGCCAAATGAAACTAATATTACCAAGCAAGAAGACGAATAGACAAAGTAATATTGGCTCTCCTATATCACCAGCAAGTGTTGCTAAGTGATGAGCTCCCACTCCTAAAACACCAGCTAGTAATGTTGCTATGCCTCTATTTATGCCTTTACCCAAAGTAGCACCTGCAATATGCATAATTCAAACTCATTTTAGTTAAGGCCAACAACATGCCGCATCAATCAAGTTGAATAAAGTACGGACTACGCACACTATCTGTATATACTCGGATGATAGGTTTTAAGATAGATTTGGCAACTTACCAACACTAAATTCAAAAACGACTACCACAGTTAAAACCGCCCACATAGTTGCGGCACCAAAGCTTCCGTAAAGAGTTCTGAAGTAGAAGAGGAGTGAAACTAACGAGAGAGCTAATCCCACCTTGATAGAGTGAGTAACTCTTCTTGGGTCATCTTTTGCAAGATTTTTCACTTTGTTTCCAAACTCGACAACATTATTCAGAGCTCGCAGAGGCAATGGCTTAATCCATTGCTTCCCATTATAGAAACACCCAAGTTTCTCTTCAGTTTTTGCTGATTCAGTGTTCTCCATTATTAATTGGTTATGTAAACAAACAGGATAAGTTAATGAAGTTCAGTTTCCCTGAACTTTATGAGTAAAAAACTAAAACTAAATCAGCAAAATATTTCAAGTAAACACTTATTTTCTTCTTTTATCTTCTCTACTCATCAAGTTAAAGACAAGGTAAAATAAGGAGAGGTGTGTGAAGGATAATGGTGAATAATTCTATAAATTTATAGGGAAGAAATATGAAAAAGTGATTAGGATTTAGGCTTAACTTTGTTACACTAATGACACTATTAAGTACGGGCTATTTATGGGGTACTTTTGTTACAACACGCATGTTCATGACTACCATCCTCAAAAAATTTGGTAAAATGAGAAGCCAAAGGTTAGATTTTCTTTTTAAGGTAATCAAGAGTGCTCAAAGTAAGGTGACTAACTTGGAAACTGAAAAAAAAAAAAAAATTGCAATAAAAAAAGGTAAAAAAGTAGGACACCCACTTGGTTACCATACGAACAATCACTGTAAAATAACTAAATTTGCAAGTCATTTATTACTTCTCTATAGACAGTACTAGAGACTAGGGAGTGAAAACAAGCTATGATCACTAAGTGGACACTGTGAAAGTGTAAATCATGAACTGTATTCCATTAGTACTCATCATGTCAAGTCCCTCTAGTAGAAGTAGAAGTGTAGTACTATACTACAATTTGGATTTTGATTGATGCTGGTTTCAGTGCTTCACAAAGTTATTTCATCAACTTCACATTCACTTTTTGTTTTTATGAAGTAGAGTTGGGAACCAACGAGGAATGATCGACGAAATAGAACTTAAAATACTTCCCCCTGCTAAATTTGTTCGATGAAAGTAAAAATCTACTAGTTTGATTCGACCCAAAAAAATAAAATAAAATAAAATAAAATACTAGTTTTTTTTTTTTTTTTTTTTTTTTTTTTATTCGAACGTCCGCAGTTGAAATGACGCGTTATAATGTGCGTCCACCCAAACTAACGTCTCATCAGGAGATTCAGGACTTTATATCTTATTCACCCAAACTAACGTCTCTAAAAACATATGATAATCGAGAATATTAGAGACACTTAAGCATTCTATATTTATTAGGAATATTAATAAGTCTGTCAAAGTCAATGTCAATTGACTTTGACCCTTAGTCTCTGTCTTGTTATGCAAACACATTAAATAGGTCCGAACACTGCTGTATTGGTTTTATTACACAATAATAAATTTCTCTCTTTCTTGTTCATCTGTTTCATCACTACTGTGATATCTTGAATTCTTCAATACTATGAGAACATATCAATTTTCATGGTATCAGACTAAGTAACGATCCTAATTCATTCAATCATCAAAGCTTAATAATTTTTCACAACAATTTTCAGCTTCTGGGTAATAAAGATTCAACAATTTTTCCCAATTCAATTTTAGGGTTCATCTTCAGAATTTTATGGTAACTACCAGATCAGGTAATTACAAAAGCAAACGTAACTATAACAGAAATCGTAATAACAACAAGCGTAAAAACCACAACAACATCAACACTGGTTATCACATAGAAACTTAATAAATTCTACAAAATAATTCATTCTATACAGAGGTGTCGACTTCCGCTAGATCTGGTACTTCTTGTTCTCTTCCCTTTACAAACATAACGAATTTTGTTTCTATGAAATTAGATGGGTCAAATCATTTGTTATGGCGTGATCAATTTGAAGGGGTTTTGATCTCTACTGATCTTTTTGGTTATGTAATGGTGAGTTGGTAGAACCGCCACAAAAGATAACTGTTGATGGAGTTGATCGTAAATCTAGAATGGGTTTCTTGGCGAAAGTTATATCGATTTGTCTCAACTTGTCTTAAAGCAACATTTACTGAAACTGTGAGTGGTGATGTTCTTGGTCTTGCTACCTCAAAAGAAATATGGGAGTTTCTTGAAACTAGTTTTAGAACTCAATATCTTGCTAGAAAAAATATGCTGGGAACACAATTACATGGAATTAGGAAGGGTAATCAGTCTATTGTGGTAAGTCTTCAAAAGATCAAGACTATAACGGATTTTTTTAGCAACAATTGGTGAAAAAGTGAGTGATGCAGACTTAATGATATTTTTCATGAATGGGTTGAGCAGTGATTATGATATTTTTGTTATCTCTTCCCAGAATAGGGAAAAACCATATAATTTTGGTGAATTAAAAGCAAAATTACTGTCTCATGAACAATTTTTGGCTGAAAGACAACATCAACATACTAATATGTATGATGAACAGAATACAACTGCTATGTATGCAAGGAATAATTCTAATGGCTATGACAATAATAGAAGGACTGGAGATAGAAATGGAAATGGTGAAAATTATTATAGAAATAGTCAATAGGTCTAGTTAAAATACTTTTACTGGTTCACATTCAAATTCTAATGGAAGATCTTATATAAAGTATTCAAAGATGTTTTGTCAAATATGCAAGAAAATGGGACACTTGACTACAAGATACTTCTTCAGACATCATCCACCACCAACTGGTTCTTCCAGTAATAACACTCAAGCACATTATGCAAATACTGATAATTGAATAACTTTTTCAGCTGGTGAAGTAAATGGTTCAACTGTTCTTCAACATACTAATTTTACAGGAATGAGTGTTCATAATGCTTCAATTAATAATGATCCTTCTTCTTCTGGTACTGTGTGGATTTCTGACAGTGGTGCTTCAACACATATGACTGGAGACATGACATTGCTTTAGAGTACTTCTAACTACAAAGGAAAGGAGGCTGTCATGATTGGTAATGGTAAGAAATATTTATCTCTCTTACTGGTAGCACTACTGTTAATACACCAAAACCAGTTTTAGGTTAGATAATGTTCTACATGTGCCAGATATGAGACATAATTTACTTTCAGTAGCAAAGTTTACAAAAGATAATGATTGTTATATTACTTTCTGGTTATGAGATAAGAAGCTTGGTTGATAATGTTCTGTTAGCTCAGGGAAAAATGGTTAACAACTTATATCCCATTACCTCTACTATGATGCAATTTGCCTTTTCATCTCTTGCTGCTTCTACTGATATTTGGCATAATAGATTAGGTCATCCATCATCCAAAATTGTTCAACATCTTCATAATCATAAAAATATTATTCTTAAATCATCTAATTCTTCTTCTTTATGTCATCCTTGTCAGCTTGCAAAGAGAAAGCGACTTCCTTTTCAATTGTCTGCTTCTCGTGCTTCTTCTCCACTTGCATTAGTTTCTTGTGATGAGTGGGGTCCTGCTCATGTCACTTCATTTGCAGGACATAGATACTATATACTTTTTATTGATGATTTTAGCAGATTTTATTGGATATATCCAATGCAAATCAAAAGTGAAGCTTTACTATGTTTTCAACATTTCAAAACTTTAACTGAAAATCTTTTCAAAATAAAAATAATAGCTTTTCAAACTGATGAAGCGAGTGAACTGATTAAAGGTCCTTCTAAATATTTTTTGGAGTCTTCTTGAATTCAAATAAGAATATCTTGTCCTAAAACCCCAGAACATAATGGTCTTACTGAAAGAAAGCATAGACACATTATTGAAATGGGGAATACATTACTTTTCAAAGATTCTTATCTAAAAGAATACTGGTATGATGCCTTTTTAGCAGCTACTTATCTTATAAATAGGACTTCACCATTTCCTGATCATGTTTTGCATCATTCTGTAAAACATCCTCTTTCTACAACTTTTGCTTCTTTACTAAAAATTCCTTTTGAGCCAAAAAGTTTTAAAATAGCAATGTAAGATACACAATGGCAAGTTTAAATGAAGGATGAAAATGATGCATTAAAAAGAAATGGTACATGGGATTTAGTTGATCCAGAACCTCATATGAATATACTAGGCTATAAGTGGGCGTACAAAGTAAAATAAAAATCTGATGGAACAGTTGATAGATTCTGTTAGAGCATAGCTCGGTTGAACCCACCAAGCGTTGGTATATCAATTTTGGTTGTCATATTTTAGTGAATAAAAACTCATCTAAGAGTCGCTTGATTATGTACTAGATACAACTTCGTATAGGTTAGACTAGAAAGTCTAGGATTATGAGACATATAAGTATTACTCGAAGACTTGAAGAATGTGAAGAAGTAACAAGCTACAACAATGACATCATCATTCCTTTTGAGGTTAGTAATATTTGACTTGAACTGTTTCATTCCTAACGTATCTTTCAAGTCATGCTATATTGAAAACATAACTGCGAAGCTGTGAATGATTAAACTCTAGTAGTAAGTGTTAGAGCACTTAACTCGGTCGAACTCGCAAGCGTTGATATCTAAAGCTTGTTTGTCAAGTTTAGTTGCAAAAACTATAAGTCTTGATTTCTAGTCTACTTATAGCTAAATCTCGGACTAGGATAGAAAGTGTAGTTGAGCTCTAGACTCCACGACGTTCATCATGCAAAGACGAAGAACTACTCAAGGAACTGGTGGAACTTCATCGACTAAAAGTTATGTGGATACTTGAACTTATCTTTCACTCAAAAGTCTATCTACTCTATCTCCTATATTAAGATAAAAGTCGTATTGCTATATAGACTTTGATTATACACATTTGTTATTTCGAGTCTAGTTTATCTCGCTTATCTATTTCTCGAAATATGTGCTGGTAAGCTTTCTCTTTGGCCAAGTTCATCTTTACAAGTGACGAAAGTCATGTTGATTATTTCAATATCTTGAATATCGCTTTGATGAAAAATAGTGTGTGAATAACCTTTATTTAACATCCTCTAAGAATGTTTCGATGATTGAAATGAGAGTTTAAATATATAACCTTGAATGGATATAAACATTGTATGTGAACTCATAAGTGTGTAAGTCCAAAATCCTTGAACTTAAGTATGTGTACTTTACTAGTTCAGAAGTCCGGAAGCTAAATCCGCGTACCCGTACGCGTACTGCCGGAAGTTCACATCCCGTGAATTTCTGATGGAGTTTGTGAACTGAAAACAAACTCAAATCGGGTACTTAAGTATGCGTACATGTATGCATACTTAAGTGGGTTATTTTCTAAAAACGGTTTATTCGTGAACTAAGACATATATAAACTAAGGAATGCATATTTGCAAACCGTGGCTATAATGTTCATGAATTGATTCTAGTGAATCAAAATCGTTTTTGTTTCGATTGTGTCTTATACACTTCTATGAGATCTAAGCAATTGAACAACTCTCTAACTAGTTCTTTTGAGTCATTTGAACCAGTTAATTATGGTGAAGATGAATAAGGTTGATATGAAAGTACTCATATGGCTAACCATTTGGTTAACTACTGTTGAACCAACTAGGTGTACACGTTTAGGTATGGTTACACAAACCTAAATGAGCGTACATTTCATTTTTGTATAACAAGTTATGTTCGTTCTAATGGTTGAAAGATATTAGCTTGAATCTAATCAGGATTTATCTAACGGTGAATATTGAATGCTTTGTTACCAAGGTAACTTAGATTGCAAACCCTGATTTGGAGACTATATAAAGGAGAACTCTAGCAACTGGGAAACCTAATCCCCACACCTTCTGTGTGATACTAGTTGTATAATCTAGATTCTATTCTCCTTTAACCTTAGGTTTCTACCGAGACCCCGTAGGTTAACGAGTTAAAGACTTCATTGGGATTGTGAAGCGAGACCCAACTATTTTCTCCGTAGTTGCGTGATCTGATCTTGATGTTTCTATCATGATTGAGTGCAATCGTAAGATTGGCTTGAGATTAATTTCTCCGATAGGCAAGATAGAAAAGTAGTCACAAACATCTTCGTCTCATCGTTTGTGATTCCACAATATCTTGTTTCGCTAGTCGATTAATTAAGATTATTGTGAGGTAATTGATATTTCTAGGCTGTTCTTCGGGAATATAAGTCCGGTCTATCAATTGGTTCATGTTCACCTTGATTTTATCAAAATACGGAACAAAACTCGTAGGTATTCCTGTGGGAGACAGATTTATCTATTCCTGTAGACTTTCTGTGTGATACAGATTTGTTTATTAAAGTCTTCGACTTTGGGTCGTAGCAACTCTTAGTTGTGGGTGAGATCATTCTAAGGGAATCAAGTGTGTAGTATCATCTTTGGGATCGGAGAGACGTAAGGAGCGCAACTGTACCTTGGATCAGTGTGAGATTGATTAGGGTTCAACTACAGTCCATACCGAAGTTAGTTTGTAGTAGGCTAGTGTCTGTAGTGGCTTAATACGGTGTGTGTTCAATCTGGACTAGGTCCCGGAGTTTTTCTGCATTTGCGGTTTCCTCGTTAACAAAACTTCTGGTGTATGTGTTATTTATTTTCCGTATTATATTTTGTTATATAATTGAAATATCACAGGTTGTGCGTTGAATCGATCAATTGGTAAATCCAACCTTTAGTTTTTGATTGAAATTGATTGATACTTGAACATTGGTCTTTGGTACCGTTCAAGTTTATTCCTCTTACATTCAATTAGAATCGCAGATTTCTATTTGTTTGAGTAAGGATTGAATCGAGAAATTTAGATATAACTCTTTGATATACTTTTCATTAAGATTGAGTCTGACTGTCTAGTTGATTCTCTTAAAAGTATATTGGAGTTAGTTCATACAGATTGCTAAGCGAAATATTGGGTGAGGTTGTTATAACCCCAATTTTTCAATTGGTATCAGAGCAGGCAAACACGTTTAAAGACCTTATAAGTCCGTGTTTGTAGCGATCAGACTCTATGGACAGAAATTCTATCTTTATAAACGTACCGCCAGTCTTCGATGGCTCAAACTACTTATGGTGGGAAATTGCTATGCGTGCTTTTCTTCAAGCTCGTGATTTTCAAACATGGGTACTTGTTGTCAATGGCTATACTCCTCCGTTTGATATAGAAGGCGATGTGTCTAGACCTAAGGATATTGGTAGATATACTCCATAAGAAATCCTTGCTGCAAAAAAAAATTCTGACGGATTAAATGCTATCATACATGCCATCACCCCAGATCTTCAGAATCATGTGACTACATGTCTAAAGTCTAAAAATGCCTGGGATATCTTAGAAACTGTATTTTAAGGGAATACCTGTGAAAAAGAAGCTAGGCTTCAAAACCTAAATTCTGATTGGGAAAACCTTTGTATGGCAGAAGAAGAATCATTTGATGAGTTTAACCACAAAGTGTCTTAAATCGTTAATGCATCCTTTGCATTGGGTAAGACCATTTCTGAAAAGGACATTGTGATGAAGATTCTCAGATCTCTGCCATCCAAATACGATTCTAAGAAGCATGCCATCGTTAAAGGAAATAACCTTGATACACTTTCCAGGAATACTCTGGTTGGAAAGCTTAAAATTTTCGATCTTGAACTTTGTCAAAGAGAAAAACGTCACTTGTTTAGCAACCATGGTGCTACATCTGATAAAAAGTCTCGACGTCCTAAATTGATTGATACAAGGGATGATAATTGCTTTAATTCAACTATGTCACTGTTTATACAACGAATTAAGAAAACTCTTAGACAGAAGAAAAGAAAGTCTCAAAAGAAATCCCAATCAGTCAAAAAGGAGGACATAAAAGTTCTGAAAATCTATGATAATAAAACTTGTTCCAAGTGCTATAGAATTATCCATGACGCTTCCATAAGTTCTGATAAGGAGTTAAGTGAGTTAACTAAAGCATGGATGGCTACTCTTGACTATTGTCCTGAGGATAATATATGTGAAAGTTCTCTTAATCTCTTTGCTTATAATCACACTTGTCCTCCGAATAGTCCTGATTATTCCACGATGAACAATCTTACTTCTCCAGAAGTGTTTAAACTAGAAAAGGAAACCTTGATTAAAAAGATTGGATATATGGAATGTCAACTGTTTGATTTAAGACAGGAGATTGCTATCGCTCGCAGTTGTGATCTTAATAAGAAACATCGAACTTCTTCGATTAATTCTTTTAAGCATTATCAGCAAATTTCTCCTGATTCTATGTCAGTCTCAAATCAACCTAAAGAGGATGATATGGAAATCCACAAGGACTTACCAAACTGTTTAGTCTCCCTGTGTAAAAGTCAGGATCATCATGAATTTGTAAGCAATAAAGGCCAAGAATATTTCCCCTCTATTAAACCCTGTTTTCAGAAGATGAAAAGGAAGTATACTTTGAAATCGTCAAAAGAGATTTGCAAAGCCATTCATAGATTGCGAAAATCTTCAAACACAGTTTCCAAAACAATACTAAAAAGAGGAAAGAATGATGTGTATAACTCTTCTTTCATAAAGGCAAAACAGAAACAAGGAATAACAAATACTTCATCCCCTCATAAGAAATCACCCAGTCCTGTTAAGGATTGGAGGAATTACATTCTGTAACTCTGTTTAAGATGATTCTTGTTTGTCACTCTTGGGAAGGAATCATATTCTTCAAGAGGGATGTGTTGAATTTTTCTCTGTTGTTTCCTTAAGTTTAATTATGTTCTTGTTGTTTCTCTTCGTTTTTAGTCAAGAACCAGTTGAGTACGTAAGCGGTTTTCTTATAAAGACATTGTCTTAGATAACCAAATTCTGTTAGGGTTTTGGTCAAAGGTCTTTTTGGAAATTTTATCCCCTATCTTCATTCTTTTTAAGATGAAGATTTCTCCTCGATGTGAGCGTTTCATTTTTTTATTTCTCTCTTCTATCATGTCCTCATCAAGTCTTTCAAGCAAAGAAAGTGATGTCTGGACTGTTCTCTTTCCCTCTAAGAAGATTCGTTTTGATTCTTCTGATAATGAGATGTGCTCTAACAAGCATGATTCCTCCCCTGATGGAAATCCCCAGTCTCTCATTTTGATAAGCTCCCTTTAACCATGAATCTTGTCTTGGAACAAATAAGTGTTCTGAAGAGTGAACTTGAATCCTCTTCCAAAAAACTTGAAGAAAAGATGGATAATCTTGAATCCAGGATTGATCTGATCGAAGACGAGCTTGATGAATATAGTGAATATGAGAAGAGTATTCTAAGTAAGTGAAATGCTTCATATGAGTTGTTGATTTTATTTTGCTTAGGAAAACTTCTTATGAGAATTTTATTCTTGTGTTTTTAAGAAGAATAACTAGAGTTTGGAATAGCCATTATTGTGATTACACATAGCTATGTCCAACGATTTTCATCTTGAATGTTTTTAGATTTATTTGTTTAAATTCTAAAAATTATTTGGAAGATGATTTTGCAGTATTAATCTTTATGGTTTTATATATTGCAATTTGTTATGGGATATGTGTGTTTGCGTCCGTGAACTATGATTGTCCCATACATGGTCAAAAGTTAAGTCCTTCATATGTCAATATGCAAGTATTGATAAAAGATTGAATGAACTTTTGACAAACAAAAGTTAAGCCTTTTATGTCATTATGCAAATATTGATGGAAGAAAGGATGAGCTTTTATTTACACGCAATTATAATTGTTTATTATAATTAAAAGTAAAATACACAAATGTTAACTCCGTATTACTTGATAGTGATCCTATAGAGTTTGGTTAAGTCCGAACCTATTATCAAGTAATCACACTTTGAATGTTGTATTGTCTCGATCTCGTATCCATAGACGATCACACAAAGTGTGAATACCGATTTGTAGTATTGTCTCAACTCTGTCCATAGACAATCACTTTCGGTAAGAGGACTTATAGGTGGATAAATTAAAGATTGTGGTTTATTTGGGTACCCTCGTCTTTTCAATTGGTATCAGAGCGGGAAAACACGAAAGATCTAAAAATCTGTGTTTGGTGCGATCCAACCTATAAGATATGAGTCAAACTAAGAAAAACAAAGCTAAACTTATGGAGAACTCAGTTAACGTACATCAAGATGCTGAGAATAAGGTCTCAGAAAAGATCAATGGGAATTGGTCTCGTAAGTCTTTTCGAAAATGAAGAAGAAAGTCTAAGACTGATAACTTGATTGAGAATCAGGATCCTGATCAGAAAAGAATGAATCCAAAACTAAAGGAACGTGTTTTGGATCCGACTGCAATCACTGGTGAAAAATTTTCTGTTTCTAAAATAGAAAAGAAATTTGATTCACTAGTCTTCCCAAGTTCTGAATTTCGTAAAATTTTAGAAAGGTTTTTCAAACATGTTGAAAATTATTCAAAAGAAGGAAAAACCATTGACAACCTAGATGATGTCCTAGGACTTATTGTTTAATTAAATGTAAGAATCTGTGAAGGAAAGCAAGAAACACTCAGTCTTCAAAATAATCTAGCAGATTATTTTGAACAAAATTTGGCCTTGTGCAATGAAGTATATCAGCAAACTTCAGAGTGTGAATTTCTTACTCAATCGCTGGAGCATTCACAAATAAGGAATAAGATCCTTATAGAAGAAATTCTTACAGAGACATGTCAAAAGGTATACCTTGATAAGTGTTTAGAAAAACATTTTCAACCGGGAATGGATACCTTAAGGGGACATATATAATGTCTTGAAAAAAAAGACATCTGCAATATGTTTAATGGCAAATCAAGGATATAACATCACGCAATATTCCTGATAAATAGGATGCATCCGAATCCCACACAAGCACACGATCATGACCCTAAAAATAATAATGAAGATGTTCCTAAAATGGTACTTGGTAAGAAAGATTCTTCTCACCCCAATACTTAAATGTGTTGGAAAGTGCATCCTTACAATGCCCGATCTTTTGATGTAAGGAAGCACAAGTACCTGGGCATCGTATATCCTGTTAATATCTCTTATTCAACATAGAGAGTATACACAATCTACCTGAAGATACTTAATTTGTTCTCTTGTGTAGAAATGTTGTCTTACAACAACTTGTGTAAATAGATAAGAATTCTTATCTAAAGTATTGTTAAATACATGATCTAGAAGATTGATTATTTCTAAAGAATCTTTGTGATTCAGTAACACATAAGATACGAAAAATCTTTCAAATCTGGTCAGAATAATTTATTTAAGGTTGACACCTATGTTTGGTATGTGTTAAAGTTTCTCGGGTATATGTTCTCATCTTGTTTGAGAAATTATACCAAAGGATGTATCCTCAAACCAGATCTCAAGCTAAAATTCTGAAAGCGTTGAGTGGAATGGATTCTAATGAAACTATTAATCTTGATGATTCCTTCAAGAAATCTGGTTGTGAAGATAAAGGAAAAGAAAAGGAAAATGTGACTCATCTTCTTATCCAAAACAGTTTGGATGCTAAGATTGATATTCTCAATCTACGACAAGTCCTACTCAGTACTATTGAAACACATCATAGACATGCAACATTACTAAGAAATGTTATCCGTAACCAAAGAAAGCTGATTAAACTTGGAATCGGTAATAGGGAGTATGCTCGGAATATTAATCGAAAGGTTAATGCTTTAGCCTGTGAACATAATCAAGGTATTGTGTGTAGAATCCGAGAAATCAGTCGAGATGTTGTTGATGAAGATCCTGAAAAATCTGTTTGGAGATTAATCCAAGAAAAATAGACATCAGTTTTTGATTATGTCAATTATTGTATAAGGTCTATTTCTGAATAAAACTATCTATTATTTATGAATAAAATTATTTTATAATTTTTCTTGTGATAGTTTTTCTGATTACATAGCCTGTGCTTGAATGATTTATTTTTTTTGCTATGTGTTTATGGGATATTTGATTTCGGTTTTCATAACCTTAACATTCGATCTCATATGGTGTGAACCCTTATGGTTTGTGTGGTTTTTTGATTTAGCGGGATTAAGTTCTAGCCCATGTTGGTAGGCTTTATCATAGGATCATAAGGTAATCCGATTGAGACTCATATGTAAAAAATCACAATGTGTTGAATCAATTTGTTTACATGAGTTGTGTTTAACATAAACATATGTGTTTCGGGTTTTGAACTTTTGCTATTGGCACGCATTAGTTAAAACCGATTCAACCTTTCTCGGTAAAGGTTGCTCTTTGTTGTTGTTTTTCTGTTCTTGCGAGAGGATGACAACATAATGGGGGAGAGTTCTAGCGTGAACTTGTGATTAATGATATATCTTTCTGGTGAGAAGAGGATGCGGAATCTGAGGTAACGAATTTGTTAGTTAATCATTTTCCTGTTTAAGAAAAGCCTGATTTTATTGCATATATTTTGCTTTTGCTTAACAAAATTTCGGTACAATTGATGTTTATTCCATTATGTGTGCATGGATGTGTGTGTGTGTGTGTGTGATTCAATTGTTTACGGTTAAGAAAATCTATTGTTTGATATCTTCTTTATTGTTTGGTATCAAGTGTTTTTGGCTTAACGAAATTTCGATTCAATTACGGTGCTATAATGTCTATGTTTGTTTCAATTGCTTCCGGTTAATAGAAATAATTGTGCAAGTCAATTTATTTGGTTTGTATGTATTATTTATGGCTTGACAGAATACCGGATCATTTGTTTAGTCCAATTCGATTCCGGATAAGAGAAACTAAGTTAATTCTGATCTTAGTTAGACTTATCAAATTGAAGGATTCGGTTATTCAAGTATAATCGAATGCCTTGACGAGAAATACTAGTTAACTAACCTAGTACTTGTCTTGTCTAAAGAGAAAGGTCTAAGTTATTGTCTGAATAATTAGAACCTGATGAGAAAAATAAAGTTAATTCTGATCTTTATTTTGGTCTTATCGAAATAAGAAATTGTATTTGTGCAATCGGTTTAGCAAGGGAACTAAGTTTCTTAGTCAATTTGTTAAACTATTAGGGAAAATTGCGTCGGGCAATTGTTTCCTTGGTAACATATTAAAACCAAATTACTTGTAGTTTCGGTTTTGATATTGGTTATCTAAAATGGTATGTGAAACCTTCGTGCTTAACTCTTATAGATTGTACAAGTCTTTTAGATTTGTAAGATCCTTTCGGTTTGACCTTTATTTGCTCGAACCTTCGTCATTTTGTGACATAAAGGGGGAGAAATATATGGAGTAAACAAGTGATTTGTAATCACTAAGGAAAGGACAATTGTGCTTAAACGTTATATCTAATGAAAAGAGTAAAGCATTGACTAAGGGGGAGCAACATATCATATTGCTATTGTAGTAATCTTGACTACATAAGGGGAATAACAAAGATGTTCGGATTGAAAATCTACCTATCTTGCCTTTAGGTGGAGTATTAGCTTTGTTATTAAAATGTCAACAACGAAATTTATGGATTGAATACATGCAGGTTATTGTGATGTTGAAACTTGGAATCAAGCGTATGTGTAATGAATTCTTGTAATTTGTTTATCCATATGTATTAAGAGTTTTGTCACTAAAATTGACAAATGGGGAGATTTTTAGAGCATAGCTCGGTTGAACCCACCAAGCGTTGGTATGTCAAGTTTGGTTGTCATATTTTAGTGAATCAAAACTCATTTACGAGTCGCTTGATTATGTACTAGAGACAACTTCGTATAGGTTAGACTAGAAAGTCTAGGATTATGAGACATACAAGTATTACTCAAAGACTTGAAGAATGTGAAGAAGTAACAAGCTACAACGACGACATCATCCTTCCTCTTGAGGTTAGTAATATTTGACTTGACCTGTTTCATTCCTAACGCATCTTTCAAGTCGTGCTATATTGAAAACGTAACTGCGAAGATGTGAATGATTATACTCTAGTAGTAAGACATGATCACATGATCATAGTGTTAAGGAATTAGGATACGAAGTATAACGCTTATCTTTTGAACTTCGTATATATGACATCGACATAATCGTATGAATGCTGTTGTGATTATGTGTATGGGTAAAGGTGAAGATTTCGTCCTAGGAAATAATGTTTACATTTGTTTAAAGGAAGTACATTCATGAACTTGTTTTATGAATCGAAATGTAAATCGCTAGGCTTAATTGTATTGTTATTCATTGCATATCTTTGGATTACCAATATGTGTGAGTTAGTATAACCGATCATAACTTATTATTTATCTTGGTATAACTAATCACAATGCCTGACTTATGAATTGGTATGACTGTTATTAGTGTAACCGATCCTAAGTAATAACCTGATATGGTGTGACCGATCCTAGTAATTGATGTGACCGATCACAAAAGAGTTGTGTAATCGATACTTGTAGTTGGCGTAACCGGTCCTAGTAATTGGTGTAACTGATCCTGGTAATTGGTGTAACCGATCCTAGTGACTTGTGTAACCAATCACAAGTAATACCATGAGAATATGGTAACCGGTCCTGGTAATTGATGTAACCGATCCTGGTAACTAATATAATCGATCCTGGTAACTGATGTAACCGGTCCCAGTAACCATATTAAGGTAGAACCGATCCTTGTGTTTGGTAAAACCGTAAACCCATGATTAGTGAATTGATATTTGATCAATCACATAGTTTTCTTGGAATACATATGAACCAATTCTAAACTTGTTTGGAAGTGTGGTATAATCGATTCCAAGATTGTAAATATGAAAGAGGATTTACAAAGAAAATATGTCGACATACTTTGAACGTGATCAGTAACTCTTATCTTTTATTGTTCAAAGATATTCCTTAATAACTCAAGGAGATCTCGGTCCGAAATAAATTAAGAATCTTTTAATTAAGGTTGTTAGTTTTATATGCTTTAATTACCAGAAATTAAATGCATATCTCTAGAAAATAAAAATTGGTAATGTGCATTTACTAATTGGTGATTTTCTATAAGAAATTTCGGAAATATTGGACAAAGCATTTCCAGGAATTATGAAAACCGATTTTGGGCATTTATTGCATATCTTTAGAATAATTCGGTTTTGGAAATTCTTTGGTGTCCAAACATCCTTGGTCTATAAATACCCAAGTTTGCATTTCAAGCAAACCATCATAAGAGTCAGGCAAACTTCATCTTTTTGTTTTTTTTGGTGGAGCTGTCTATCTAGAGAGGAAAGCACCCTAATTAGGCGAAATCTCTTACGACTGCTCGTTTAAAGACTTATGTGGGATCAAGAATCTCTACGAGTACCGTTGGTGGGACTCTAGATAATTGTAGTTTATTTTAGTTTTCGATTGATTTGATTGACTAACGGTTGTTGAACTTTGATTGCACCTATTTTGTTTACTCTTGAGAATCTTCTCTTCTGATATAAGATTCACTCAAACTAGATCGAAGTATCGACGGGATCTTTAGAACTGTTTGTATATCTAAAGACGTCTTGTGATAATCCATTGTTAACAGACTTCGTTCTGTGCGTGATTGATCACAAGATATTCAAGTGGTGTTGTGCAGGTGTTTATTGAAGATTAAAGAAGATTTGAAGACAAAGAAGATTTCTTATTTGGTTTCTATATCTTGGGTTTGCACAAACCTTGATCGGATGGGATCTAACTAGAATCAGATTTATTTGATTGTTTAGTTATATAATATCGGCATCACCTTATAGTTTCTTTTTTGATTATATATTGATTGATTGCAAATCTAAACTCTGCTACTTCGGTAGTTGTTGGATAGATTGATCTAACCAGACAAGGGAGTTTATTTGTTAAACGAAAGAGCCTTTGCATATGACTTGATATATCTACATCTGAAAGAATCAAGAGAGTTGTTACCAAACAGATTTGTTGTTCCTTTACTATTTGGAATACGATCCAAATGAATTGTTTCAGTGCGTGCACTTATTGAATGTCGGAAGCATAGGGATACTGAAGAAACTAAGTGAACTATAGGTTTAGTTGCTTGGTCTCAACTATACGAAGTTGGTTTAGATTTGTATAGCGACTTAATTCTGAGAGTATTCAATTCTGGACTAGGTCCCGGGGTTTTTCTGCATTTGCGGTTTCCTCGTTAACAAAATCTTGATGTGTCTTTTACTTTTCTATTTCCACAATTATAATTGTTTATTATAATTAAAAGTAAAATACACATACGTTAACTCTGTATTACTTGATAGTGATACTATAGAGTTTGGTTAAGTCTGAACCTATTATCAAGTAATCACACTTTGGCTGTTGTATTGTCTCGATCTCGTATCCATAGACGATCATACTAAGTGTGAATACCGATTTGTAGTATTGTATCGACTTTGTCCATAGACAATCACTTTAGGTAAGAGGACTTATAGGTGGATAAATTAAAGATTGTGGTGTATTTGGGTACCCTCTTCTTTTAAGATTCAAATCTAGATTAGTATCTCAAGGATATAATCAACAAGATAGAATTGACTATGGTGAGACATTTAGTCCAGTAGTAAATGCAACAATAGTTAGAGTAGTGTTATGTATTGGTGTTAACTGGGGATGGCCTATCATACTGTTGGATTTATCAAATGCTTTTTTACATGGTGATTTAACTGAAAATGTTTACATGAAACAACCACCAGGTTTTGTTAATAAAGAATTTCCTAATAAAGTTTGTCATCTAAGGAAAAGTTTGCATGGTATTAAAAAGGCACCAAGGGATTGGTTTCAAAAGTTTTGTTCATCTCTGATTTCTTATTGGTTTGTTAGAACAATGTCATATTTTTCAATGTTTGTTTATGTTACTGGTTCAGAAATGATGGTGCTCTTGTTATATATAGATGATATCATTTTGACTAGTACTTCAGATTCTTTGCTTGATCATTTGGTTCAGTTTTTAAGTTATTCTTTTGCAATGAAACAACTAGGAGATTTACATTATTTCTTAGGCATAGAAACTTTGAGAACATCAAATGATATTAAGTTAACCCAAAAGAAGTATACAGTTGAGTTGTTGGAAAAAGCTAAAATGACAGGGTGTAATCCATGTAGTACTCCTGTAGCTAAAGGACCAAGAATCTCTATTAATGAGGGTATTCTGTTGTCATATGTTTCTGAATATAGAACTATAGTTGGAATGCTTCAGTATTTTTGTTTGACAAGACCTGATATTTGTTTTGGAGTCAATTATGTAATTCAATTCATGCATGCTCCTAAAGATGTGCATATGCTGTTAGTTAAAAGAATATTGAGATATCTAAAAGGTACTATTGGTTACAGTATTACTCTACGCAAAGGTGATATTGAACAGTTAACAACTTATATTGATTCTGATAGGAGAAATTGTCCAGAGACTGCAAGATCAACATTGAGTTATGCTGTATTTTTGGGTACTTCATTAATTTCTTGGTCTAGTAAAAAGAAACCAACTGTTTCAAGGTCTACAGCTGAGGCAGAATATAAATGTCTTTCCGTTGCTACTGCAAAACTGGAATGGCTATCTTCTTTATTCAGTGAATTGCATATTTACTTAAAGCTTCCAATTACTTTGTATTGTGATAATACAAGTGCAATATATTTGTCTTCTAATCCTATCTCTCATTACAAGACAAAATATATAAAGATACATTATCATGTTGTGAGGGAGTTAATTGCAAGTGGTTTTCTTAATGTTCAACATGTAGCTTTAGAACATCAACTGCCAGATTTGTTCACAAAAGGATTATGTGCTCCTGTGTTTAATTCTCTACTTCAACAATTGATTGGAATTTCTACTGCAGCAACTAATGATGATAGTTCTTCTGCAGAGAATAATGAAGGATTTACGAAAAAATTGTAAGCTTGCTGTGTCTGGCAATTTTATTTCTGAACATTGTACTTAACTTGTAATTTTTCTTTATGGTATTTTTTGCAGATGTTACAAACTGATTAATGTCTGTGATTATCAGTTTGAGGGGGCTATTAGGAATATTAGTAAGTCTTTCAAAGTCAATGTCAATTGACTTTGACCCTTAGTCTCTGTCTTATTATTCAGACACATTAAATGGTCCGAACACTGCTGTATTGGTGTATAGTTTTATTACACAATAATAAATTTCTCTCTTTCTCGTTCATCTGTTTCATCACTACTGTAATATCTTGAATTCTTCAATACTATGAGAACATATTAATTTTCAATATTGCCACTCCATGAACTACATTACTGATTACACCATATTGGTTAAATATTAAATATTAGATGACCGTCTTCACAGGGGGGGCGACGAACGAAAATGAATAAATTAAAACGGAAATTATAGTGAAATTAGAGGAACACATGGTGAAATTGTAAGATTATTAAAATAAATTAGAATATCTAAATGCTGTAAAAAAACTCATTTCGACCATTATACGTCCTGTCATTCGAGTTTTATCTTCTGATGGTATTACGCCTCACTGAACTGCAGTCTAAGAACCCACACACACCATATCATTTAATGCCATCTGGCATTGACGCTGTCTTGAATGTTTTCAGAAGATTCCCAGAAGGAACTTCGTGCGGTAGAGATGGCCTTAGGGCACAACATCTCTTTGATGCCATAAGTGGACCAACTGCTGCAATATTTGAAGAGATTCTAACCTCAGTTTCCACCGTGGTTAATCTATGGCTTTCAGGTAAGTGTCCACCTCAGTTGGGTGAGTACGTTGCAAGAACACCATTAACTCCCTCATTAAAACCTGATGGAGCTATCTGTGCCATTGCTATGGGTACTATCTGGTGTAGATTAGTCTCTAAAGTTGCATCTTAATCTGTGGACAAGGAGATGGCAAAATATTTAGGTGACTACCCGTTCTGATTTGACGTGCCTTGTATGTATGTGTGTGTGTGTGTGTGTGGAAGGAATCCTACACTTTGTGAATAAGTTGTTGGAAGTGGAAGGCAAACACAGTCATAAGACCATGCTACTCATTGATTTTTCAAACGATTTTAATTTAGTGGATCGAAAAACAATTCTCAATGAGGTGCGAAATAAATGTCCCACTATTTTTCAATGGCTAAAATTCTGTTACGCTTCTCCATTAAAATTATACTACATGGATGTTTCCCTTTCCTCTGTGGTGGGTGTACAACAGGGTGATCCCCTTGGCCCCTTACTATTTGCATTGGCTTTACATCCTTTGACACATAATATTGCTTCGACTTGTTCATTGGACCTGCAAGCTTGGTACCTCGACAATGGTACCTTAATAGGCGACATAATGGAGTTCTCCAAAGCCTTACAAGTTTTCCAATCAGAGGGACGCTGCAGGGGTTTGCACCTCAACATCTCAAAAACCGAAGTTTACTGGACTATTATTGATCCGAGAAGTACAACTAATGATGTTTTCCATGTGAATATTAAATGACCCGTTGATGGAGTTAAGATTTTAAGAAGCCCAGTCAGTCCTGATGAGCAGTTCTGTAGCGATCTAGTTATGCAGCAAGTACACAAAACTATGCGTTTAATGAAAGCCATCGGAAAGTTGTAGGAACCTTAGTCGGAACTCCTTCTATTGCGTAGCTTCATCGGAGTTTCCTGCTTATACTTCACTATGCGTACTACTAGGTCAACAACACTTCAACATGGACAAACTTGTTTCCATAACCACCTATATCAGTACCTGCAACAGTTGATCATTAGTGACAGGGCTGGTTTTGGGCCACTCCAGCAATGTTTGGTCATCATGCCTATCAACCATGGTGGCTTGGGCATTTATTCCATGTCTGATACGAGTAAGTATTATTACTTGGCCCACCTAACACAAACTAAGGTACTGCAGAACATTATCTTGGGTCACACACTTGCAGTCGATAAGTGACACCTTCAAGTAGACCCAACTCGGCTTCAACCAGTCATACGGTATTTCCCCCCAACTCTCAGCATTGTCTATACTTCCCCTCATCCCATGCGAGCTTTGGCAGTCTTATACTTTGATGCTGTGGTAAAGGAAATTCCCACCAAATTTTCAATGACTGAGAGGGACTCATTCTTACGGAAGTGCAACAAAATCAAACACGCACATTACTACCTTCTAGCCATCCTGATCAGTGGATTTAATCAGTACATTGGGTCACGTCAGTTTTCTTCAGTTCTCAGTTATCGATTGGGTATCCCACTCTTCGAGAGAAATAATATCTGCTCGAGCTGCAACAGAACCATGGATGTCTTTGGAGATCACGCGTTGCATTGCGCTTGTGACGTGGGGCTCAAGTTTCGACATGATATCGTTCATGATGTCTTCGCCGATATCTATTATAAATCAGGTGTTTCTGTTATAAAAGAAGTGTCCTTAGGATTCTTATCTGAGGACAACAACGCCTTAAGTCCTGCGGACATTCTTGTGTATAATTAGGAAAATGGTAAAGATGTTTGTTTTGACGTGACAGGTGTCTCTCCATTCACTAATAGCTCCACTCGCAAATTTACTCCTGGTCTTGCTATTTCTTCCGCAATCACCCACAAACGCAAGATATATCTCGATAAGTGCACCTCTCATGGCTACGATTTTGGTATCTTGACTTTTTTCACCTTGGGTAAACTCAGTGAAGATACAAAGGTATTTTTAAAGAGACTGAAGCATTGCCTATCTAGCCATGATGCCAACGTTAGAGTACGTAGTTTTTTATTTCATAAAATAGGACTTGTTATTCAGAAGGTAGTTGGAGCCCAGCTTGTTGCTAGGCTTCCAACCAGTTTCCTGTAAAAACACTTTTATATTTCAATAAAAAAAACCCTTATTATTTTTTTTTATAAAATATACAAACGAATTCGAGTAAATCAGGTTCAAATTAAAGAACACACGAAAATTAAGCAATTCCAATTAGAGGAATTGAAGCGTCGGGATAAAAGAGCGCGTGAGAATTGAATACGATGATTGTACAGTAATTGACGTCGCCAATTGATGTTCATGTCACATAGATGTGTCACTATTCATGACTATTATCCTCACATGTGTTTCATTCTTTTATTTGGCATTGGAATATTACATCCATATCGAGATATATTGAAGATTAATCTCATATACGACACCCAAAGCGATCTCCCTCAGGGCCACAACAAACTATTTGGGGTCTCTAGGAAATTTTGTAAAATCACGGTGATAAAAATGTCGAATAGAAAATCTTGCATAAAAATAATCTCTATTAGGCTTGAACTTGGATTCTACATACATCAAAAGAGATTTTTTATTGCACCTAAAGTAACTTCTGGGTAAATTAGCATTTAGTTCGGAATATCAAAACTAACATATATGCAAAAAAATCACAAATTTAGGGGCCCCTAATGTTTTGGGGGCCTAGGCCGTTGCCTAGCTCGCCTATTCTCAGTGATGTCCTGATACCCTATTTGCAGGTGATATATTTCATTATTTTTCCTCGTAATACTCCTTCCGCTTCTATTCGTCATGGTACTCTTTTCGCTTTTGCTTGTCGAGGTATTCCCCCCGCTTACGCTCATCGAGGTATTGCTCCCGCCCGCGCCTATTGTGCTTTCAATGACCGGTCATAATTTCATTTCTCCGATGGCGTGATGGCTTCCGTAGTGGTGATTTGGCAGTCGATTTTCCTTTGCTACATTACTTGCTTCAGAAGCTTTCCTTTCAGATGATCCATGTGTCCAATCGTGACCATTTCGTACCCATCGCGCTCGCCATCCCTCATATGAAGGTCTTGCACGATGTTGAGGAGTGACACTATCAGGATATTACCTGCTAGTGGTCTCTTATCTAGTGAGGCCTTCAGTAGTCTGTTTTCTTCTCTACTTTTACAATCTTTCATGCAGACTCATATTTAAGGGTGTTGATCCGGTCCTATCCACTTGCACAGTATGCAAGGCTAAACGAAAGCCTCTATTGGCAAGGGAGTTTGGAAACTTTGAGTTTAACATGTTTTTCTGGTATTTATCACAATCTCTTTAGGATCTATTCGGACTGAAACTTTCATTTAAAGGGGGAGTTGGAATACATACCCCAAAATTTCTTCTACTTATCTCGTAGGGATAAGTTCTTATAGAAAGACATCCTGATGCCGTCTTGTTGATGGTGGATTTTCGTTTAAGGTTATATTTGTAAAAACCAGAGAAAATCATGCGCTGACATCTTGTAAAAGATAAAGCCATCTATAAGTGTTGGATACTCCCTCACTTGATTCACCAAGAATGGAACTTGTAGCAACAGTCCCATTCAGCAATTTCATATCGACCTTGTATTTCCTGTACTCATTATCGGTGTGGCATGACGACTGAGTGTTACTCTTCTGAGTGACACGAACCTCCAAGCACTATAATGAAACCATGTACTGAAATACCCGTACGGTGATTCTCGGTGTGTTATACTGGCCCGAGCCCTCTCGGTGTGTTATACTAGCCCGATTGAGCCCCTCTCGGTGTGTTATACTAGCCCGATTGAGCCCCTCTCGGTGTGTTATACTAGCCCGATTGAGCATTCGGACCGACCATATCGGTCCAGGATATGATCGATCGCGATCATCTAACTCCACAAGCATGATTGGATGACCCCGCATCAATTCCATCACCCCCAAGCGGGTATGGAATACACACAAAGAAACCCCGCATGGTCGACCATTGGCCTTCGCTTGCGAGAAATCGTCCATACCAAGCATTATGGACGGAAAAACCTAAATTAGGGTTTGCGGCATATTACATGTGCAAAAACGGTCTCAAACCATCCATCTTCGCGGTATAGATGGAGGGTATAGATGTAGACTCAAAGGGCCGGAGCATGTCGACACAATCACCATGTGACCGCCTACACACTTGACCAATCGGTCAAAACCAACCATGGTTGGTTACAACACATTCGTCACTTTGAAATAGCATGGTCGCGCGGCTTTGAAAGCCAAAATTAGGGTTCAAGCCATCACGCACGTCCATCTTCTCCGTACGAATGGAGGGTCAGCTGATTAGATTGAGCAAGGGTCGGTCACACCAAAGCATGACCACCGTGAGCCCATCTACCTCCTCATGCGGTCGGCCAAGGCATATCATGCCCGGCGAATCAAAACGCCTTTCTTTCAAACATGCGTGGTTACACTTCC